>JAXIVD010001526.1:39758-79758 GCA_036785275.1 Cancer borealis
CAATGTAATGTATTAAATTATAGTCTTAAAAAGTTCCTTCAACGTGGCTTGCAAGCTATATAATGCCCACTAAAACCCTAAAACAAGCACTACCGGTTTTTCAACTCTTCAACACTCAAATCTAGAGGCATCACAGGCACATACCGTAACATCCTGCAAAATTCACTAAAGAGCTGCACCAGGGCCACTGGCAACTAATAGAGTATACAATAAGGAAACATTACATCGTTGCCTAGATCACTATATAAGCCAACAAATCAACATCACCAACATCACTATCTATCTATATACCTGGCTTATATGTCCTTTTAAGGGGATAGCCAGGACAAGGCATCATTTGAGTTTAGGGAAAAATTAGTCTCCCCCTTCCCCCTCTAAGCCTTGTCACATAGTAAAATTCAACAATACAAATGAAGGATTCCCTAGACCTCTCGCACTGTCCCTGTTAGTCCCCTTTTATGAAATGCAAGGAATATGATGCCAGTATTCAGCCAACCTTGCCGCTGATGTGTGAACCAGCTGCTACCACTACCACAGCAATATCATATTCAATATATATTGCACTTTTTTACTTAAATTTGAGGAGCAACATGCAGTCCTCATCTAACACTGCCCTTTGTATCATCTGTGTGGTTACTTTTGTAAACCTGAAAAATATTTTTCATAGGATTAACTGGAGAGAGAGAGAGAGAGAGAGAGAGAGAGAGAGAGAGAGAGAGAGAGAGAGAGAGAGAGAGAGAGAGAGAGAGAGAGAGAGAGAGAGAGAGAGAGAGAGAGAGAGAGAGAGAGAGAGAGAGAGAGAGAGAGAGAGAGAGAGAGAGAGAGAGAGAGAGAGAGAGAGTAATGAAAGAGCGAGAGAGATTAATGAAAGAGCATTGCAAAGCAGGTATGAATAAGATGTATAATGATGAGGATTCAAAACAGTACTGTCATTCACTCTAAGTACATACCATCAACAGGTAATTTCATCATCGTGTCCCATAAAAGTGTTACATATCCATGTAACACAACTAACACTAAGATTCCAATGTGAATTTTTTGAAGCCTTCACATGGTATTACTTTTTATTCATCTATCCATCTACCTATCCAGTACCTATACCTGTTTATAATTTCTTCCCACAGGGGATGGCCACAACGGAAAAGTCTCCATTTATTCCTGTCCTTACTCTGTTTATAAGGGAATTGGGAAAAGCTGCTGGTATATCTGGATGCTAGAATATATTTAAAGCAGCTCAGGTATGTAGGGTTGAGGTAAGTTTCTGATTTGATAAATGCTATTGTATAGGAATGAGTTGTGCCTGATGACTAGTTATAAAACAAAACTGTGTGAATGTGTATAAAAGAAAAAGTGATTCCTTGGATACAAGTAACTATGGGAGTACAGAATGAGTGAGTTTATACGAAAAAAAAGTAAGTGCTAGACATTAAAGGTCATATGGCGCTATGTTAAGCCATAAAGCAGACAGCAGAGTAAAGACATAACGGCAAAGCAAAATAAGGGGACGGAAAGAACGATTGGCAATAGTGAAATGGTTATATCAAGTGGACATAAGTAATAGAAATAATAGAAAGAGTTGTGAAAGGTTTATAAGGGAGTAAATCAGCTTAGATGATTAACAATTTGAGTTTAAATCAAGTAGAGGGGCAACTGATGCAATAATCATTGACTAGAAATTAAAATGGAATTATTCAAATCAATTAGGTATTGAAATATTTGATTTACCTAGTTTAGTTTGTTGTTTGTACTAAGTAAGCTTCAGTATGAATGGCACAAAAGGCAGAGGAAGCTGGTGACTTTGAACAATGTAAGGAATCACATTCATCACACCTGACTGAAGGATATTAGGTAAACCCACTATTGGCACTTTTCATCATGGTAGTTTTGTACTGCAGGAAATGGTAAAAATATATTTCTGTCGTGTTTCCTGTATAATCAATATTGTCTACAGTAGAATTATGGCACATTCTTGGAAGTTTTTTCTGTTTTTTGCTGTGATTCACTGGAAGAAAATACAAGAGTAAAGGATTATAATTTCAACTTAAGAATCCTTTAGAATGTTTTTCGAGGTATTGATGTCATGGTTTTTAAGGAGTGAGAGAATAAAATACAAAACAAATTACCCTGATCAGTTTTCAAATCTTATCTCACATACTCTGGATATTTCTTTGGTTAGTATCTGCACATAAAAAACACCAGAATAATGTAAATTGATAACTTCACATGGCTTTGTATTTGTCAGTCTAGGAGGGAGACATGGCAGCCAGGTGGTCTGAATACTGCAGTGCATAAGACAAGAGGAACTCCACCTTCTTAATAACTGACTTCACCATGGGTAGTGTGGTTATTTTGAGCTCCACTTGAGTGCTTCCTTCTGGGAATGCAGAGGAGAACATCCCCTTCCTTTGTCCTGTAAGAGAGGTCAATGAATGTTGGTAAGTGTTTAAATCAAAGTTTCCATGATTAGTAGTCAAACACAAACAAATTTTAAAGGAGTTTTTTTTTAGCCGTGTTGGAGGCTGCAATAATACTTTCATCGTTTTCCAAGCCAGGTATATAAATGGGTGTTCTTGTTTATTAGCTTTGTGTTAACCAATATAGTCAAGGTTTTACATGATTAGGTCCTCTATTAGTTTAGGTGAGCAAAGCTGACACATACAAATATGTTTCAGTCTTTCATCATTTGAATGATCATCTATATATCTATATATCAGGTGGTGAGCTTTGGATGATATTTTAACTGATAACTCAATGTGCTCGGTGATGCAGTCCCATTCATAGATTCCATAACATCAAAATAAAAAATATCCAGCTGCTGAATCCTATCTTACTTTCAGTTAAATGGCTACAAAAAGATAACTGTAAAATAGAAAGGCAGACATACTTTTTTCCTATCAAAAACAGGCATAAATATGAAGCTCTAACCTGGAGACCTTTTCTTCTTTGCCAGGGATGTCTTGCAGGTGTTGAGGAGGACATATATCTCAGAGAGAGCAGCTCGTATGTAGAAGGTCTTGTTAGTATTAGTTGGGCCTTGGAGAATCTTCCATACATCTCTCCTAACTGCACTGGCAAACTCTTCACTCTCTTGAAGCCACAAGTGCTGAGGGACAAGAAAAGAGAATCATTTATAAACGCAATCCTGCATTTGACCTATAATGTTCTTTGCTTCTTAATAAGTACTACATTCAAGTTCTTTAGTGCATGGACAAGAAAAGAGTTAATAAAGACTTATTAACCCAGTCATATAATTTTAAATGAACGTGTTATAAGTTCAGTTTATTGGTAAAAAATGTGAGAAGAATAGAGGAAGACCCGATGCTTAATGGCTAATACATGTTCGTGGAGATAGCTTAATTTTAATTCTTTTAAAAATGGAGTGCAGCATTACCACTACTGTTCATCCTCTTTTTGTTCAGCCATAAATTGGTGCTAACTTTTAATACCTTTTCTTTGCTTTATAAAACAAAGCTGAATATATGTCAAATGTCAAACAATTTCATTTTAGTAACTCATTTACCTGTAATAAGTGAAAAAAAAAAAAATTTATTTCACATGTAATACTAATTCCATAATTGTGGAACATCAAGTATTAAAAACATTATTCTTTAGCACATGCTTTCTAAATTTCAACTCACAAGAATACTCTACAATGAATGTCAGAAGAACAAGAGGAACAACTCCGTTAACTATACACACACACACACACACACACACACACACACACACACACACACACTCGGTAGATACACACATACAACACTTAAATAAGCACATAAACACCAACACTTTCAACACACCTCCCTCCCTCTCCCTTCCACCTGTGAAACTTACATTCTGTGCTTCCATCTTGGGGCTCTCAACAGCTACTGCAGCCTCTTCATAGGATGCATTGGAGGACAGGACAGAAGACAGGGTAAGGATGGCCTCGGTGGCATCTTGGCTGCTGTCCTGGTGGTCGCCATTGAAGAGACGCACTGTCCACACATACGCTGCCAGCACGTTGAGGATGTTGTAGGGAAGGCAAGGGGATGGCGTCACCTTCTGCACAGGTGGGATGGCATTGTGGTTAATGATGGAAATGTTAAAGAAATATTGAATTTGTATGTAGAGGCTCTCCAGTAGATTTTGTATGAGGGAGGAGTAGGATGGAGGGCAACAATCAGTTATAAGGACAATTAAAGTGGAAAGAAGACTAAAAAAAGATGACCTAATAACAAAACAATAATTCTAAATAAAGGAACTTACTTGAGATATGAAAAAAGCAATCTCACATACGCAGTAATAGTATTGTAACCAACAAGGTTTATCTGATGTGCGAGGTTGCAAGATTGCCATAAGCTTTGCTACCCTAAGGGATATTGGGAAGAAAAGATGGCAAATATAGTCTGTTCAGCTGAAACCTCATATATATATATATATATATATATATATATATATATATATATATATATATATATATATATATATATATATATATATATATATATATATGAATAAGTCTCAGTTGATCCTATCTTGCCAATAGCCCTTCTGATATCAGAATGATGTGTTTTGCTTATTAGATATAATAGATGAGTTCAAGTTTCTCTTCTTTCACTTCCTATGCTTGCAGGAAACGAGAATGCTTGTACCACACAAATGGTTACCACTGAGGTCACAAATTCCAGATGTCATGCTATGACTAGAGGAGAGGAATCAGGGAATATAAGCATAGACAATCAAAGACAAAACCTCATTTTATCTCCAGAGACAAAATATTACCGTGATTTCACTCAGCGGTGGAACTTGCACCACCTCAGGACAGTTGTCAATGTATGCAGGGGAGGTGTGAGAGCCTGAGGTGACCTCCTGCACCATTTGTACCTTTTGGTCCCACCAGGCACTCCAAGTTGGGATCAGGTCGTCAAAGTTTCCCTTTTTGACCAGTTCCTGGAAATCATGTCTCTCCTCTTCTGTCATGTTCCTCCACACTGCCTCACCGTCACTCAAGTCTATCCCTGCAGGTTTGGTTGACTTGTTATATGATTTGTAATGAACTTAGAGTAAGGAATGGCAAGATAAAGGAGGAATAAAGAAGAGAAGAGGACTTGACTGAGGAAAGCACATGAGACACTATTTTTTGAGCATGTAAGAATGAAGTATATGAACAGGAGTAGTTAGCGACTTTTCTCCCATTGATATTCATTAAGGAAGTTCCTGGGAACAAACATCAGGACAAATAGAGAAAATAAATGTTGTTAGATCCACATATACTGACGCCTCACTAAAATGCAACAACAATATTGGCTGTAATGAGAATTAGCAGCAGATATAAGTAAGTTCTGTTCAATTTGATGAATTATACATTTCTCTCTTTCTATTATTAATGAGGCATACAAGTATTTAATTGATGGATAAACTCTACCAAGCATCACAAGTTAAGTGTCTCTGGTGACTGTTGAGGAAAAATTCATCCAACTGGCAGTCACATGGCTTGAAGGGATAAAATTATTCCACATAGTTAATCTATACAGGTTAGAGTGCATTTCAAGTGACGGTGAGTACAACCTGCCATCCTGACACTCAAGTCCTCCCCTTCCTCATCATCATCTGAGTCGAGTGGTTCATCCTCCTCCGCCTCCATCACAGACTCCCCAGACTTCACACGCTGCAGGATCTCCATCATCTTCCTCTTGGACTCCTCTGACACTGTACTGCCTTGCATCTGGTGAGTAGATACGCAGCATCATACTATTGTTTTGACTGTATGATAATACTTATACAACTAATTATGTGGGAAATAATAATCAGAGTAGCAATTTATGCGAATGTGACTTAAGTCCTGTGTAGAATTTGAAGGAGATATAATTAATATCTTAAAGTAGTAGTTAATCATGTTCCTTTATTATATGCATTTAATTTTGTGATAAAAAAAAGTGTCTCGTGTGTGTGGGTTATTAGCAAAATGTTTAGAAACTAAAATCAAAATTGTCATAATCTCTAATAATATAAGAATAGAGAAAAGGCTTAATGTGATGGCCATACGTATTCTTGTCTAAACTTTAACTGAGATATGTTATGTGGGTGAATGAAACAATATATAAGGGGTATAGATGAATTATATAGTAATCAGCTCACCTCTTCCTCAATCTGCTCCTTGTAGAAGTTTTCAGAGCACTGTACATGATTTGGATTCTTGTAGCAGGAGGAGGAGCAGTACAGAGTGTTGCAGCGTGGACATGTATACTTGGAGGGGTTTGTGCAGCTGAAATATTTTTTTTAGTTAACCACATAATGATGAATGATGAAAACTGATTCCAGCAATTTATAGAAAGCAAAACCTGGATGAACATGAAGAGTTTCCTATTTATGTTCCAGAATGACCAAGGAGTGCAATGTCTCCCTTTCCTTCTGTTACCCTGCTAGTAAACATACCTGAGTTCCCTCGCCTACCTGTGATTCTCCCACAGCCTTCCGTCACTCGTGGCTTTGTTACTATGCTAAGTGTTGGTTCAATATTACTTTTTGAATACTCATAATCTTTGCTCTCTGGTTATCATCTTTACACATTATGCAGAGTATAATGCAAACACCAGTGATATATTTTGTGAGAACGAAGTGACTTGTTTTGCATATCTGCTTGCTCATGAATTTACTGCAAACATCTCTCACAGATCCAGCTCAGTGTGGACTATTTTTCCCCATATTTCAGCTCCCACACTTGTCTTTGTGAAAATAGTTTCAACTACACAGAATACACTACTTTCTATGTTAACATTGATACACAGGAGAGGTATTCAATTTTAGGTAAAAGTTTTGGCTAAGAAATTAATCATATCATCATGCAGATGTGAAATAATTTACATGTGGGCGAATGTATGTCATGGAAAAATTATGCTAGCAGTACAAATATAGAAAATGTAAAGTAGAAGTAAAAAAAAAAAAAAAAATAAGAACAGCATTGGATGTAGCTTTCCAGAACATTATAAAATATTTACCTACAGCAATACTCACTACACAGGCAAAGTTACACATTATAATATTACTAAACAATATATATATATATATATATATATATATATATATATATATATATATATATATATATATATATATATGTAATAACCAAGTAATGATGCACGTAGAAAAGTAAAAATTGCATTCCACTACATAGCAAAATTTCCAACACTTCACCCTAAATCTTATCAATAAAAACACGAGATTTTACTAATGATCTAAGTGATAAGACATACGTTAACTAATGACCTAACTAATTAGACATACGTTAACTAATGACCTAACTGATAATATATACGTTAAATAATGACCTAACTGATCAGACATACATCAAAGGACTCATTAGTTGTACATCAAAGGACTTACTAGTTGCATTTCCCCATTGTAACACCTGCAGACGCCATGCTTCTTCTGTACAGGTGTGGTAATTGAAGGAGTGTTAATGAGAAGACACTGTTGTTCTTCGAAGGTTGGTTGGACTTTAAAGGTTCGAGGTGTTGTTGTATACATGTATGACGTCACTGTGTTTACATGTATGACGTCACTTTGTTTACATGTATGACGTCATTATCTAACTAACTACTGGGTTAAACTATTTTTCTTACATCATACAAAGTGCTAGAAAATGAGAAAAAAAATCTGAATATTATTTATATTTAAATCTATTAACAAAAATGTAGTGTACTATTAAAAAAAATATTCAGAAAGGATCATTGTAAGGCCGTAGAATTTTGTTAGCCCCTCTAATCAATCAGCAGGCATAGTTTACGGTTTATCATTTATATCTTACCTTGACAACATGATAAAGCCCAACAAAAAATTTTTAAGAAAAACCTAACTCATGTGTGTGTGTGTGTGTGTGTGTGTGTGTGTGTGTGTGTGTGTGTGTGATATTAATTTATGTAGTATTCTGGCAAATTTTAGTAATTTATATATTTTAAATTTATCTCATAAGAAATAGAGGCCCTGTAGAGCACCACTAGTTGGAGGAATAGGGTCTGCATGTTGTAATAAAGAATAAAGAATAAAGAATATTACCATTCCCACAAATATAGAAAAAAAAATCTGATAGAGCTCACCAATTTAGTTTAGGATACATCTTATGATATATCTCTCTTAAAACTTACATAGACAAATATTAATAGAATAACAAATTATCATTGAAACCAGTGTATTAGGGGAGTTAGTAATACATATTAATTAGTAAACCCTTGGAGGCAGCAGAGGAAAGTCGCGTCAGCTGTTCTCCGCCATCACGATGCAGGCGACCGTCTTCTCCAAGGCATCTAGAGTTACCTGCGCCGCTAAGGTGAGGACAGTTCCTAGGATGGTGAATAGCTGGAGTGTAAGGTAAAGGCAGGGATGTAGTAGTAGGTGTAGCGGCCTCATAGTGCCTGGCCTGCTGCTGTCGACCTGCTAACCTGCCGACCTGCTTCACCTCGCAGCCGGTGCAGAATTTATTTATTTACAACTATTAAATTTTCTACACCTTGAGTTTTTTTTTGTTTTTTTGTATAGTCGTGGTGTTAACGGAGTTCCTTTTATATGAGTTATAACGTTTGTTTAGTGTTATTTGAGACGTGATCGATTAATGATTTTGATTGTCAGATTTTTTTTTTTTTTTTTCGTAAGAAATTGTGAAGACAGTTATGTCACACCATAACGCACAGATGATCTGGAAGAGGCTTGCGCCTGTGGCTCCAGTTTTAAATCCACGTTACATCATAACCTATGTATGGTGGTGGACACTATCTGGGCTTTAAAGTTATATTTTTGGTTTGATTTTTCCAGAATTTGTCCAGTTTTTGTTCAAACTTTAAAACGGTGTCGGCATTTACCCACTCAATAACATCATCGGTATTTTTATTATTGCATCTGTGGGCTATCAGAAGCCTGGCCATTCTTACTTGTATCATCGCCTTCTTAGACAAATATACTAAAAGATCGATCCACAGGAAATAAAATGCTAGAGAGAGGTAAGTAAGTAGAGTAATAAATACTTGCTCCATTCCTTCAATTTCTATTCAACAAACATAATTGAGGACTGAATCACATCAGAAATTACACAAAATTAAAGCCTTCGGGATTTATGCCAAGCTAGGAGAGTGGCTTCATAGCTTCCTCTCTCACCGATAGCAAGAAGCAGTTGTCCAAGGGAAATTATCAGACGCCAGCAGTGTTGTCAGTGGTGTTCTTCAGGGATCGACTAAAAATTAGTTTCATGACCCACTCGATTTTAGACAAACATTTTTTTCTGATAGATTTTGATGTTTTTAATCTGATGGGTTTTTTGTTATGCCATGCAGCCAACTTTTTTTTTTCTCCCTCAATAAATGGAAGGTAAAAATTGCCACAAAAAAAGGTCAGATTAATTCAAAATCAAAAAGAAAAAAATAGCCTTGTTAGCATAACCTTCCCAGAGCTGCAGTTAAATAAGCTTGACCAAAATTAACCCAGCCAAACCTAACGTAACCTAACGTAACCTAAGCTAAGCTAACCTAACCAAACCTAAGCTATTACAACCACATTAGAACTTCAAAACTTGAGCCAAATTTATCTTATGCATCCCTAAGACTCCATATTTTGAACTGAATCGCCCTGGTCAGCCCTCCGTGGGTGATGTGAAATAATGAGATGTGATTGGCTCAAGAAGTCATGTGACTAAAAACAATGGATTTCATTGGCTCTCATGATACGTGGTTCCATGTGTTCCTGGAAAATGTCACTACCATGACCGTAACAATGGATGATATTGTAGCAAGAATTTTTATATTTTCAATATGTTTGCGAAATAAGATAAGATGAACTTTATTGTCAAATACTGTCGACCCTCGATTTAACGGACTAATGCGGAGGGAGCCCTGTCCGTTAGTGTAAAAAGTCCGTTGCTTGGTTGAAGGCTGTTAGGTTTGGTTCGTTTAGGTCTGGTTATATAAGGTTTTCATATTATATTTCCCAAAAGTTGGGCGTTTCACCCTAGATTTTAACGGATTATGTTACCGACGCAACCACCACCTACCGGACTTTCTTTTACACTAACGGACTTAAGTCCGAATCTGGATTGATTATCTGCTAGCAGACGGAGTCCGTTAAATCGGGGTCCGTTAAATCGAGGGTCGACAATAGTATTATTTTTTTTTGTCTTTTACCCATGGTGCCGATAGGCTTCAAGGAGACATTAGATGGTTGGCTTCTGCCTGTGAGTAGTGCGGGTTAAATTTCTTAAGTGACGCCTTGTTTCTTATTGAGAGGCTCATGCTGCCAGCAGAAGCTCCTCGCACATATAGCATTGCAGTCCCGTCGAGGATAGTGTTATGGCAGCATGTGGGTGATTTTAGGCCACTCAGCGGTAGTAGCAAAGAAAAGTGTCCAGCACATATGCGATACGATGCAATACAATACAATGCAATGTATTTTTGAATATAAATTTACATGAAGAATCATATTAAATTCTAATGAGTCATGAATAAAGGCAGAAAATGGCTGACCAAGACAGCCACTCATGTCTCATGTAGATGTGGAAGAGAGAGAGAAAGAGAGAGAGAGAGAGAGAGAGAGAGAGAGAGAGAGAGAGAGAGAGAGAGAGAGAGAGAGAGAGAGAGAGAGAGAGAGAGATTTAAAAGGATGATTCAATTCAGTTTATTTTGTTATGCAGCAAACAGGTATGCTTAACAATATTTCTTTTATCTCACAAGGGTCAGTTGGCCCTGAGCTCAAGGCCAGCAGGAGCATTAGCAACCACTTGTCAGCAGCGTCACGCTTCCCATGAGGCTGATCTGGTGGTGATTGGGTCTGGACCTGGTGGCTATGTGGCTTCCATCAAGGCTGCCCAGCTGGGCATGAAGGTGGGATATCAGGCAGTGATTCATAGAGGGTGACTCAAACGACACACACTAGATGAATGCAGAGAACAGTCAGCTTGCATGATTGTTTTTTTGTCATTGTCACATGAATGAAAAAGTCAAAGTTCTTTATGATTATAGAGCCATTTAGATTTATTTTTTTTATGACCTGCAGTAGCTTTGATATGTGTCATGATCGTAATACAACCACAAATTTTCATTATGCACTGTAAAGATACAATCATTGATGCCAGTAAATATATTGTTTGATGTTTGATATCACATCAGATAAATAAAAATTGATATTCTGATGAGTTGATCTATAAAACTTAGTGATACAACTAAGTAAATGTAGAGAAAGTTTGGTTAGATGAAAAGAGAAAGATTAAGAAACAACTTAAACCATGACTATAAGATGTAACCCAACTGTTAAATGCCAAGATATGAATAACAAATATTTGTGAGGAAAACTGTAAAAGAAGAATGAGAGGACTATAGAAAGCAAGAACTGTTCACAGAAAAGTTTACAAGCAGAGACTGACCTTTGTAGTCACCCAGTATGAATGAAGTCATCAGAGGGAGCAAGGTATCAAGAAGGTGTTGTAAGATAACAAAACAAGCTTCATTAGTGTTGTAATTGGGTTGTATCTTGCAGACTGTGTGTATTGAGAAGAATGCAACATATGGAGGAACTTGCCTCAACGTGGGCTGCATCCCTTCTAAGGCTCTGCTCAACAACTCCCACTATTACCACATGGCCAAGAGCAAAGACTTCGGGGAGCGTGGCATTGAGGTGTGACACAGATTTGTCATAGTATACCATTGCATCTTTACCATCCTAATCCCTATTCTAAAAGCACAAAAATCAACATGGACTACTTGTTTACATCTCTATATCCACAACCCATACTGTATCTACCTCTACCTAAATCAAATACTTCATACACTGAATCTCTGCACATTCCAGGTTTCTCATTCCTCCTTTCTTCCATATTAAGTATTTTGTCTCTGTATTGGGCTTTCCTTTCACCTATAATATTTACTTTACTCATATATATATATATATATATATATATATATATATATATATATATATATATATATATATATATATATATGTATATATATATATATATTTGACCATATCCACCACTCTACAACTTGCTTTTATGTCTGAACCAGCAGATATAGTAGACCTCGATACACTTTAATCTCTGACTCCAGTCCTTAGAAACTCCCTCAAGGGGGTGGCCATACCAGAAGAGTCTCCATATGTTCCTTTCCATACACTCAACTCTTGCACACTCCATCCCCTTTTCTCTTTCAGGTATTGCAACACTTTCCATCCATTTCATAGGTGTTTTGTTTCACACCTACAACATCCACTCACCTTTGTATATCTTTTGTCATTCCACTATTATATCAAAAGTTTTCCATGTAGCAATAATATGACCTCATGACCTTGCCTCCTTTTCTCCTTGCAGGTGAACAATGTTACGTTGAACCTGGAGAAAATGATGGGTGCCAAGGACAAGGCAGTAACAGCACTCACCGGAGGCATTGCCCACCTCTTCAAGAACAACAAGGTCCTCGGCCTCAAGGTGGGCATTCAGCTGGGGAGTAGTTGTAGTGATAAGGGAATGCAAAGCAACACAGAGACATTAAAGGGTTGTTACACTGAAATGTACGATAACTTCTGAGATTTGACGAAAAATTAGTTACCGTATATTGTGGCCTATAAGTCGAGTTTTTAAGATAGTTTTTTATGGTCAAAACTAGGGGTCGACTTATGGGGTAGATATAAAATAGCAACCCTTAAATATATTTGCACCAGTAACATCAGGATACTGGAAAACTGCTACTGAACTTGGCCTAAGGGCTGTGTTTACACATGTTATTCTACTAAGACTTACAGTAAAAACCGGAAACTGCTACTCATGAGGACTGCAAATACTCCCAAAAGGAATATGTTAAAGGGTGATGTGAATATTTCATAGGCAAGGGACTCAGGGAGGCCAGATAGGACTCCTGGTTCGGGGAGACGGCCTCTTCCTCCCCCATGTTGTGCAGGGAACTGACACACTGTAGTAGGTGAGGAACAATAATGTACCTACAGAAATCTGTTTGAATTGTTTTATTTACTTTACTGTAGATAAAACTTAATTTACAACCCAGTACTTAGTGACTCAGGCCGACATTGGGCCAGGCTAAGTAATAATTTAGGGGGGTCGACTTATCTGCAAGGTAAACCTCTAGTACAACATTTTGGTGTCAAATTATAGAAGTCGACTTATGTGCCAGATCGACTTATAAGCCGCAATATACGGTATGTGTTTCTAAAATAGAATTGTGATGATGGCAACACTCAAAGTTTCGTGGTAAAACCTGGTTTCTAAGGTGGTTTTCATTAGCAAAATAGATAAAAAGTATTATGGCCTTAGGCAACTTCAATATACAGATAATACTATACTTCTATATTGGTCACTCGAAGAAAAACTTTTTTTTTCTGCAGTGGAATGAAATAATTTGTGTGTGGAAGCTTTTGTCATCTCTTGAGTGGTTTTCCATGTCCTTGAGAGTCGAGACACGTTAATAGTTACTCCTTCAAAAGAGACAAGGAGCAAATCCTTCTCAAAGAACAGCTCAGTGGTATCCTCATGTTAAAGGATGTCTTAATTTTGCGTATTTTTGCGTATTATCAAAGGGACTTACGTGTTTTACTCAGGCAGTACAGGAATGATACTTCATTACAAAAGGATTGTTGCATAAATAAACAAAAGCAATAGATTGAATTTTGATGTTCTCAACACCAGTAAATTAGGCGACACTCCCTTAAGACATTGGAAAAAAGAAAAAATGTTCCTAATTTAAAGATAATAGTTTGCCACCATCTCCATCTTTCACCTCCTCTTTAGGGTCACGGAAAGATCACCAGCCCCACAGAGGTCACAGTATTGAAGGAGGATGGCGAGAATGATGTGGTGCGTGCCAAGAACATCCTCATTGCTACAGGCTCAGAGGTGACACCCTTCCCAGGCATTGAGACGGACGAGGAGACCATTGTGTCCTCCACTGGGGCCCTCAAGCTGTCCCGCGTCCCTGAAAGGATGATTTTGATCGGCGCTGGTGTGATTGGTCTTGAACTGGTGAGTCTTTTATGGGTGTAGTGTTTGTGTGTACAGGACTGAGTTATGATATAGTGTTGTGTCCTTTTTTGCATAGTTTCTCATTCACATACCATTTCATTTCTATCCTAGGGCTCCGTATGGTCTCGCCTTGGTTCCAAGGTAACCGCTGTGGAGTTCCTAGACTCAATTGGTGGATTAGGCATCGATGCAGAGATCTCAAAGAACTTCCAGCGCATTCTCACCAAGCAGGGTGTGAAGTTCAAGCTCAGCACCAAGGTCTTAAGTGCCTCCCGGGAAGGAAGCACCATTAAGGTTGCTGTAGAGGGAGTCAAGAATGCCAAGGTGAGTTCAAGTCATTGCTTCGGAAAAGAATATTGTGGTTATGATTTGTGTTGTGTAATGGACGAAAAACCAATTATAGTAAATGCATAAAAGTTGTAGGATTGAAATTGAACTTCCTTTCAGGCCACTGGTCACTGAAGGCTTTGTTATAATTTTGATATGTAAAAATCTGTCATTTTATATGTAAAGGATGAATTTATGAACATTGCTAATGTAGAATTCATTTTCTAAATACGAAATAGACAGGTAATAGACAGGTAATAGTCTAGTCAAGGAAGTTGAGCAATAGCAGGACGGAAGCAGAGTTGATAACTGTTCCTTGTTAACCCAAAACAGAGGGTTTGTTTTCTATATACTCGCCTCATTATGACCATAATGCCCAATAATTACCCTACAGACCATAGCTATTATTACCAACCACTCATACGCTACAAGTACATTTGACAATGTTTCAAACTATTCTCTGCATCATTTACATTAGTATACTTACATGTAGGATCAGAAGTGAGGTTGAGAGGAAGGTCATGAATGGAATGGATGGACAGTGAAAAGTGTTCAAAGAAGGATGATAGTGCATGATAAAAGTGAATGGAGAGCAGTGGTGAATGCATGGATGAGGACACAACTTTGATGACCCTTGGAGGAGGTTCTCTCGTATCTGTTGTGATTGGTTGATCAAATCAGGTGTGGGGAGGGAGAGGGTCATGTGTGTGGAGTGGTTGGGGTAAACCAACTTTTGCTGTCCAGTACTGATGTAGAAGTGATCTCCAGTCCCACTACGTGAATGACCCCCTTGTAGTGTGGACGCAGAGAGCACAATCTCTTCTCGAGGGGCCTAGAGTCTAAATGAGAGGAGTGCATGGGTGTATGTGTGTGTGTACATGACTGTTTCTGGATACCCTCTTTTGGTTATTTCAGCTTGGTATACAGATAGTCATGCAAATGGGGCCAAGGATAAGGGTCTTCCACAACAGCCTGCTTAGTTTATCATTGCCACTTCATATGTGATGCAGATCCTCTCCCTCCCCGCACCTGATTTGGTCCACAAGTCACACCAGATGTCCACTCACTTCTATCACGTACAATCATCCTTCCTTGCACAACAGACATTCCTCTTTCATTTAATCATTATTCTGTACATTTTTTGTTCTTTTCTTTTTTAAGATAATATTCCATCTGTGAATCATTGTCATCTGCATATCCTACCTAACATTGAATCGAGTTAATGGTGATCAATGAATAAACACTAGCATGTCTTCATCCATCCTCCTCAGGATATTCATTAGTGTATAATAATCTTGGCTTGCATTAATACAAAACAAAAACAAAAATCATGTACCAACTGAGTATGTCCCTCTCCAGAAAGAAGAGCTGGAGTGTGACACACTCCTGGTGTGTGTTGGCCGCCGTCCCTACACCATGAACTTGGGTCTGGAGGAGCTGGGTGTTGAGAAGGATGCCAAGGGTAGGATTCCTGTAAACTCAAGGTTCCAGACAGTAATTCCAAGGTGAGTGTGACCAACTATTGACGAGACAGCAAAGAGAGAGAGAGGGAGATATTTCTACCATTATTATCCTATCTTAGGAGTTTTGAGGAACAGGTCTCACATGAGAATGATAGTATCACAGGTTGATAGATCGATGAATAGATCAGTCATATACCAGTGGACCATATTTTGATTATAACTTCTATAGTAACAAATATTTCTTTACAACTATTAACTACACAGACTTTGTTTATTGCAAGGTTATTAATTAATGACCTGGTGTACAATGAATTACCTTAATTGTGTTTGTGTTGGGCAGTATCTTCGCCATTGGAGATTGCATTCACGGCCCCATGCTGGCCCACAAGGCTGAGGATGAGGGCATCGTGTGTGTGGAGGGCATTGCTGGTGGTCCTGTCCACATTGACTACAACTGTGTTCCTTCAGTGATTTACACTCACCCAGAAGTGGCCTGGGTTGGCAAGACTGAAGAGGACCTCAAGGCTGAAGTAAGATGTTCTTCCTGCAATTCATGTTTGTGTGTGTGTGTGTTATGGCTGTTGATTAACTAACCTTGTCATCTACTCACCTGCAGTGATAATGACTGACTGACTCTGTCCTCTATGTAATCCTGACTTCCACTATCTTCCACTGAGGGGCTTAACAAACTTTAGTGTATTGGTGTACATATTGAAATTATAAAATTAAGCTACTTCAGCAAAGCTGATAAACTAGATATCCAATTTTTTACTTTCTCTACGTCTTATAATGATTCCTTTCCATAACACACATATAACTCTGTTTTAGCATGTATCCCTTTATTGTCATTGATGTACACACATGCATCCTTACCCTTCCTACTACTCTTCAGGGAGTGGAGTACACCATTGGCAAGTTCCCCTTCGCTGCCAACTCTAGGGCCAAGTGCAACAATGACACTGATGGCCTGGTGAAGGTTTTGGCTGACAAGCACACTGACCGTCTCCTGGGCTCACATATTATTGGACCGGGTGCTGGGGAGATGATCAATGAGGCTGCACTAGCCATGGAGTATGGGGCCAGCTGTGAGGATATTGCCCGAGTCTGCCATGCTCACCCCACCTGCTCAGAGGCATATCGTGAGGCTAACTTAGCAGCATACTTTGGAAAACCAATCAATTTCTAAGCCCTAGGTTGTCTGTCATCATTTTTCTTCTAGCCCATCAACTGTTGATAAGTCCAAGTTGTATTTTTATTATTTTGTTTTTTAAGTTGGATTCATAATATGTCGATTGCTACTGTATGTGTATTCACCTTTGTAATCTGGTGGTATACACACACACACACACACACACACACACACACACACACACACATACACACATACACACACACACACATAGAGAACTTGGTAGCTCAGTGGTAACATTTTGGCCTGTTACTCAGCAGGCTCGGGTTCACGCCTCGCTCAAGTTGCAAAGTTTTTAGTGATGACCAAGCAGTTACTGTCCTCTTTGAGCAACAGGATGGGGTGTGTGGTGTGTAAAAGATCACAGCCTTACCCATAGATCAGGCCATAATGAGCTGTAAGCTCTCTCCGGGAGTGTAATAGCTAGCGATCACGAGTCCAACGCGTGATCCTCAAGACCATGGTGAAGAACACACACATACATGCAGTGTATAGAGCCTCAAGAGGTCTGGAAAAAATTGATAGAAATGATCTGTTTGTGTGGGACGACAGAACAAAAAGAGGACACGAGAAGAAACTGAAAAGAACTACATGCAAAAGACATAAAAAATACAGTTTCCCATAGAGAAGCATAGAAGCCTGGAATAAAATTGATGCAAAAGTAATTAATCCAAGAAATATTCATAATTTCAAAAGCAAACTGGATATTAGTAAATTTGGAGACAGGACGGTACGAGCATAACTCTTTTCCTGTATATTACAACTAAATGCACACACACACACACACACACACACACACACACACACACACACACACACACACACACACACACACACACACACACACACACACACACCAATTGATACCTGGAGTAATTTATAAAAATAGATAGTGAGAGGTGAGACCATCTACAAGTTTAAAAATTAAATTAGATGATAGATATGGAGACGACAGGACTGCACTAGCAAAGTTCATATCCTGTATGTTACAACTAGGTGAATACACACATTTTCATGGGTTTGTAAATGAAGGTCCCTGTATCAGGTGCATTAGTGTTTTTTGGGTGGAAAGATCTTTGGTGTGTATGCAGTGTTTGTATTGCATTTTTTCATCACTAAAATTTGTGATGGGCACTCTACAGAGTGGCTGCTGCTCTGATGCCGAGTCATACTAGAAATATTGTGTAGCCAGTCATCTACTCACGATCTAAACATCAGTCACAACAATGTTATCTCTATTGTCAAAGTGACAGTAATTTTCCACTTTGCAAAACTCAGAAATTTACTGTCATACCAAGGAAGATTTTATTTATTTATTTTTTTAGGGGTGGGTGGATGCGGGTGATATAAACTATCTTTCATAGAACTCGCAGATGTTATTTGAAAAGGATGAGATATCTATCAAGGCAGTTGGAACTGCTTCCCTGTGTACATATTTGTGAATATTCATGATCAATATAATGCTGAAAGTTTTTGTTAAGTTATCCTTCCAGGAGGTTTAATTTGTAAGTAAACCTAATTGTATACAAGTCATGATTTCTCTTTTTCCATTCCCCTTACCTTACTGTGTTTTGTACTCTTGACCATTTACGAGCAACATGAGATTGAAAGTATTACTAATATTGATCATGCAAGACCCATGTCATTTTGATTTGGCAGTTGATCACTCCAAAGAAAGTAATGCTGGATCACACATCTGCGATCCAGCATCTGCGACTATCTGCGATGACGGGACTGACAAAATTTGCTGCCACATCGCAGAGCGCAGCGACGGTGCCTCGCTCACACTGCATTCATGCTGCAATTAGTCAAGCGATTTGACAATTACAGAGGTGGCCTGCGAATGTTTTGAAAATTTGAACATAATCGCAGTCACTTCCTGAGTCATGCTAAGTTACTGCGATTGCCTGCGACTTTCTGTGACTAATTTCGCTGCGGCTGAGATTAAAGCGTAGTAACATCGTTGTAAATTGCGATTCCACAAATTTTGTCAAAGTCCCGTCATCGCAGATAGTCACAGATGCTGGATCGCAGATGTGTGATCTTTACATAACTGTAAAAATATCACAGATTCTATCCACAGCAAGCTAAGGTTGCTGGAAGTAGTGCTAAGGGCTACATGAACCAGTCTGAAAATATTCTCTTTTTTCCTTGCAATGATCAAAATAGGTAAAGAACTGGAAGCTGCAGGTAGCAATTGATCATTCTGAGAAAAATCTTAAATTGTTTAGGTATGACCACAAGCTTATCCAGCAGATGGGAGGCTTATGTCAAGGCTGGTTAGCAACAGGAAGTACATGATAACAGATTAGATAGAAATAGTTTGATATCACTTGGTGTTTATTAACAGCTGTTTCTGTTTAACCAGTCCTACTCAAATTTGGATGAAATGCATTTTGCTCACAATTTTCATCACTCACAATAGAGGGACATTGTGGAGATCAAAGCAATATAATCCCACTGGAGCTAGCACTCCCTTGCAGAACTACTAAGTGCGGGTGCATTAGTACATAACTTTTTAACATGATCCCACTAACTCAAGATTTGTATAATAATGACAGCCTTTAGAGAACCTGAACTCATGTTCAGTATTGGTTGCTGCTCACCAAAGACTTGAGGAACACGTCAGTCTTACCCATACTTGTCTCTCTCCGTCATGGAAGAAAGGTAAGGATCCATATACATTTTTAACTGTTTCCTTCCAGTGCCGCATGAAGAATTGCTGCAAAGTGCATACCTATAGCATCTCACATTGGCCACATTTTAAAACCTAGGTTATCTTAATTTATGAATTATCATTATTGTTATTATTGTCATTATCATTATTATCCTTACTATTATTGATATGATTAGTTATTGTTATTTTTATCATTATACAAAATACAAAGCAATTGTATTAAACATCCAACTGGAACTAACAAACCACAGCAGATGAAAATAAATAGATAAATATTCACCATGAAGTAGCTGGAATTGCATTGGTAATATTTACTCTTATTTGCTTAATTTGGCTGTTGAATTATTTATTTTGTACAGTACTTCACTTCACTTCACCCTTCCAGGTTGCCCTTCGCCGACTGTGTGTCCTGCACACTACACCAACCCACGCTAACAAAAGGCAACACATCTAGGTAAGACCACTATTCATCCAAAGCCTGTAGTTTCTGTGCATACTCACTCTATGTAATTTAATGTTATGGACCACCATATTTTTTTTTCCGAGTAAAAGGAAATTTGCGTTTGTTTGATGGGGTCGAGAGATTGGGTGAACTTTTTCCTTTTGGAGATTTTATGAAAGAATTTGTGTTTATTTAATTGAATCTAGGGGATGCTGTTGCTTCTTTATGATAAACAGAAACAAAATCTATTCCATGGTCGATTTTTTTTTACCAGGATTAGCAGCTGACGGGAGGGAGGATGAACTCCCACAAAGAGGACGCAGCCCTCAAGGATGACAAGCCCCACCAAGAACACAACCACCTCCCACACACCAACAAGAGGACCAGGACGAAGAAGACGGTAATTTTCACAAGATTTTATTTTATAGGTGTACATAAATATTTTCCAATAACTGTATAACGTGAGCATCATATATTGCCACCTTTCAAATTATGAAATAATGCACTAAATTTAAATTGTACCCATGTCCCTATTATTCTAAATCTGTCACCACCACCACGAGCACTCCTATGATGGTAGTGAGGGTGGTGGAAATATATTTGTACAGTTTCGACGCAATTATTTTTTGGAGGAATGAAATACGTCAAGTCAATTAGAATATTTATTTGTGGAATTCATCAACAAACTCACCCAAGACACGACTCCTTCCTCCACACCCTAAAACAATGTATCTGTATAACCTGTATCCATTTCAGGTCGTGTTTGGCAGAACATCCTCTCTCCCTGCAACATCATTGTCAAGTAGTGCACCTGTAGGTATCATCCAGCAGGTGATGATTACAACACACACACACACACACAGAGAGAGAGAGAGAGAGAGAGAGAGAGAGAGAGAGAGAGAGCAGGATGTCCTCCACAGGATGTCCTCCACAGGATGTTAACGAACCAGTCAAGACTCCCCAGTCTCTCTCTCTCTCTCTCTCTCTCGAGAGAGAGAGAGAGAGAGAACTGTCCAGAGCTGAGACTAATTGATGCAAAATTTTATTAACTTGGCAGCGGTGTGTGGGTTGTGGAGACGAGATGGCTTGAAGGGCAGACTGAGAGTCACACAAGATCACGCCATGCAATTGTCGTTCGCAGAGAAATGCAACGGCCAGCAGGAGTCCCCGTAACTCGCAGTAGGTGGAACTGGACGAGTTAGGCAGTCTGCTGCCAGCCCAGCCTCCCTCCGGTGGCTCTACGTCAGGTGAGTACATAGCGCACCCCGCACTGCCGTCTAGCTGCACGGAACCGTCCACGTAGAGATGGCACGCGGCAGGTACGGAGGAGGACACTGCACTGGTGTGCTCCAGTGCTAGTTGTTTCTGCAGTAGTGGTGGGTCTGCCTTGGAGGTGGGAGTAAAGGTGACTTGTGGCTGAGGAATCCTCCATGGAGGTGGACCATGATCAACCTCAGCCACGGGAACACGGAGATCAAGGCGCTGCAGGGTGGAGCACACTGTGTTGACGAGGGTGCGGACACCGGGACGAAGTGGAGGGCGGGGTGCAGCGGGGTCAAGAGATGCTCTCAGGACGTGAGAATAGTGCGGAGCAAGATGGGGAGAGTTGAGGCACTTAACACTGAAGGAGGAGATATTGGCGTGTATTCTCTCTAACTAGAGGAAGATTAAGTTCGGTTAGCATATTTACTATCCTGGTGGAGGTGGGACACCCAAGAATGTACCGCATCACTTTGTTTTGGAATTTTTCTAAAGGTTCTAGGGTGGTCTTGGAGAGCTGGCTGAGGGTTGGGGAGAGATAGTCTATGACTGACCGTATAAAGGCAATGTAGATGTTTTTTGCCAAGGGGATGGAGATTCCGGCAGCATTATTAGTCAGCCACTTGAAGGGGACAAAGCGCTGTTCTAATCGGTGCAGGAGGTCCTGTATAATGGGATGGATGCGCTGCCGAGCAGGTATGGCAGGAGTGACGCGCGCCGGCGCTCCCAGGTACAAGTACTGTGTGCAGGATGGGATGATACTGTAGTGTAAACAAATATTGTCTGTATTACAATGGTCTGCCGCTCTTTGAGCGTAATAAATTGATAAAAAAAAAAAAATTAAAAAAATCTCTCTCTCTCTCTCTCTCTCTCTCCAAATGACCTGGCGTGGTGGTTGTAGTCACTTCCACCAACACCCAAGAATGCCTCTCACCTGTAATAAAAAAAAAAAAAAAATTGTGTTAAATTGAAATAAAAGCTTGATAGAACTGTCCACTTTTATCTCTTATTATTATTACCTGAGACAGAAATAATGAATGATAATATATAAAATGTGGAATAGATTTATCTCTATCCATACCTCATCTCTATGCTATATATTACCATTTGCGCAAGAGTAAAAGGTGGAGTGGAATTTAGATAAATTACTTACTCAACCCCTTAATAGTTTACAGAAAAAATAATCATTAATATTATGCACAATAAAAAAAAAACAAGGATTAGAGAACATACCAGCATGGCGTGACATCAGCAGCTGACGACTGTGCAAGCAACTGATAATAACAGGAAGAGAACAGAAGAAAAAGGAGGTGAGGTAGAAAGGAAAAGAAGACAAGAGGAAACAGATGGATAGAGAAGAATAAGTGTGCAAAAGAGGAAGAGGGAGTCTTTCCATCAACCTGAAAAGATCACACACACATTAGGGACGTTTTCCAGATTACTTTATGAAGCTTCAATACATGACTATCATATAAATGCTGTAACATTTTGATAACTTCTCTCAAGACAAAAAGTAATTAAAAGCTAGTAATAACATTATACAGTGATGGAAGGAGGGAAGGGGAGCAAAGGAAAATTAAATAACTATAAAAAAAAATATAGTATTGGGGAACCGAGGTAACTAGGAAGTGGAAGGAGAGAGGAAGAAAAACAAGAACTATTTTGGATCGGTATGTGTGTGTGGGGGGGGAGAGGGAGGGAAAAAGGATCTGTACTGATATAAGAGGAATTATCTCACCCGTTATTAATATCACAAACCACAACAATCCATAACTTTCACAAGACAAAGGTGTGATGTACAATGACACCTGATACATAGCTACTTGGCTTTGTTTTCCTCCCAATTTACATTTATTTTCAGATCTGCCACTGAAGAAGAAAAAGCAGGAGGGAGAGAGGGAAGGAAAGGAGGCTACAGAGATAAAGGGGTGAATGAATGCAAAAGGAAGGGAGCAAACCAACTGGGAGGGAAGGAGAGAATTAGCAAGAAAGGGAACAAACACAATGAAGGGTGAGGGAAGGAGATAACTAAATGTTCACAGAAAAAAAATGACAAGAATAAATTGTTATAATCCAAGGTATTATTCAAGCGTCGCCTCATAACTTATAGCGGGATTAATAAATTAATATTTTAGGGTTATAAACCATTCTACGACTCATATTTTATGACATGACTCACAAATGCAGGGTTTACCTTACTGCCCACACTGGGTTTAGGATAGGTTGTGTTTTTAGATTAGATTAGGTCTTTGTCTTCACTACTCAGAAATATGAGTTCCCACTGTTGGAGAAGGGGGGAGGGGGAGGGTAAGTCTTGGAAATGCTGCACTTGCGACAGAAATACTAATACTATCCGCAAAATCATAACACACACGCACACACATACATATTTATCTATTTATAAATGCAGGGCTTAAAACTTACCAGAAATATAATTTGTAACGACAGCGGTGGTGTGTACGTGTTATGAGGAGGATGAGGAGACGCAGGCGGCCGATGACAAGGAGGATGACTGTAACAAAGAAGGAAACAATAGGAAAAAAAGGAAAAGGAAGAATTAGGCCTGAAGAAAAGTTGAAATAAAACATAAGCCAAAGATATCCACCCACACATCCATCTCACGCCAAGTCTTGAATTGCCAACTCTCTCAGACTGACCCTTTGTGTCTCACTCATCCTGCTAAAAAATGTGAAACTTCACACACGCACACGAACACGCGCACACATACACATACACACACACACATGGAATGGCTTGAGTGAAGAAGTTGTCACAGCAACCAGTGTGCATACATTTAATGAAAAGTTGGATGAATATAGTTATGGAAACAGGACATAATGAGCCCTGCTCAAACCCTGTAAGTTATAACTAGGTAAATACAAATAAAAAGAAACAATATTATTTATCTGGCACGTAAGAGGGAAGCCTGTGCTGGATAATCCATTTTTCTGGTTTTTTGAGACACTTATAGAAGAACCAAAACCCTAATAACTCCATCCAATCATACTAAATACTTTTTGAGCCTAACATAGCATTTTTTTTATACTTTATTTTTTTCCCCCTTAGCCATGACCCTTTTAATGTTATTTAAAAAAAAAAAAAAAAAAAAAAAAAAAAAAAATTGATTACTACAAAGATGCCAGTATTCACCAATGAAGATGTGTAGGTAAGTATATTTGAAAGATTTTGTCGCTGGTTTCCCATATTTTTTTTTTTTTAATTAAAAAAAAAAACGTAATTTGCATTGTCATAAAATTTCTGTGAAGTGAACTCAGTTCTCCAACTCACCATTTCCTTTTCTTCTACAACCATGGGCTGTTCCTCCCCAATGTTACTGATAACAACCACCCTTTCTTCACTCTTTTTGGGGCCATGGACCTGTTCCTCTTCCAACTCACTGGCCTGTGGGTCCTCAGCCTCATTCAGGGTGCAGGTCTGTGATGCTCCACGATGACTCAACTGTGGGTGAGGGATATTTTGTACACACCTTCAGATAATATCAAGAGTAAAAGGATAAATATATCATGATCATTATTATTGCCACTAAGACATACTCCTAGTACTATATCCTTTTGCCTATAATAATGTGCTAGAAAACACAATATACAAGAAATATTGTATTGTATGAGTATGCAGAAATAAATCAGGGTTCCTGCACCTTTAGGACAATAGAACTATATGACTTTTCAATTAATTTATGATTAATTTATGATAACCCCTGACACAATTTATGAAGCAGTGAACAGTTCAATGTGTGAGTGAGTACTGCTCAGTTCCCTCAGCCTGATGTACTTGCCAGCTTCAAATCTTGCTACCGTAACAATATGTACACATAATTCAAATTCCATTGCTTTTGACATTTTTACAAATCGAGTGATTGATTGGTTAGGTGCCACAACAATGGGATCATATGGCGCTTTATACAAAAATGTCATGACTTTTCCACACCAGGAGAATAAAATTCCATGATTTTTCCAGGGAGTGGGAACTGTGATATAGTAACAGGGATACAAAGGTTCTTAAGCACAGAGATTAAACATGTGGAGACAGCTGGAGACCTATGCAAAGTATTATCACTCTCTCTCTCTCAGTATTAAACATATAAATGAGGGATCACTCACCTTGCTACTCTCTGCAACACATCTTGTATTGATGACTATTTTCATAACCTCTCTCTCTGCTCTGCAAGCTCTGCCAATGTCTTTCAGCTTATCTTGAAGAAGTTCAGATATTTGCCTATACCCAGCAGTATGCATCTGGTGTCTCAGGTTGCTGCAGGCCTTTGCAGTAGGCAGCTGGTGGTGATTAAGATAATTCTGCATATCTTGCAGAAGAGACCCAATGCCTAGTACCTTGTTGGAGATAAGGCTTGGCAGAGTCCCTGAGGATGTGTAAGAGTATAGGAGAGATAGCTTCAAGCTATCTTCTTTTGATAAGTTGCTGCAATCTCCTTCCCTGAGATGGCTCTCCAGGCAGCTGGCAGTTACCTGTGGTTTATGGCAAATACAACATACGTAGATGACTTTATGTTTTAATAAGTGCTTCTTTAGTGTTTCTTGGAAGAGGGGCTCTAGGCCACACACTTCGCACTTTGATGCCTCCTGATGTGCACTGTGTCCATGGGCTGCAAGGTGCTGGTTGGCAAGGGACAGCTCACTAAACAGTTGATGACACACTGGGCACTGAAATACCACATTTTGTTTATCCTGTTCCTGGTTCTTCCGACGCAGCCACCACAAGTATTTCATGCCTTCCTCATTCCTGTGGTTGAGGTATATGTGGCTCCTGAGGGAGCTAGAAGTGCTATATGGTTTTTGACATATGCGACAAATATGCCTGCAAGGATAGTGGGTTTCTAGATGATCCCGGTAATGGGCTTTAATTCGTGCCCGATAATCACATTTATCACACGAGTAGAGGTTCTGGGTATGATTACGGTAGTGAGAGTACAATCCACCAACATTGGCTGTAGCAAAGTCACAGTCTGGACATGTGAATGCCTTCTTAGTCATGTGTTTAGCACAGTGTCGCCTGCAAGAGGTGAGAGTGCGGAAGAGTAACTTGCACTCACGACAGGTGAACATGGCAGTGCCATCCCGCTTTTCTGATATTTTCCTTTCAGGGTAAACCTTGTCTATAATGTCATCCACAAAACTGAGGTCAGTCTGGGCTATCCATTTGTGTAAGCGCTCCTGCTGATGAGGATTGGAAAAGAGTGGTAGGGTGGGGATGTGCTGGAGCCGTGATGGACCAACACTCTGGGGTAGGTCAGAGACACACTTGATAGAATTAAGACCACACTGGGAGGAGGCTAATGGTTGGTGTTGGCTATCTCTGCCTCTCAGCATGTCTTCACCAGTCTCTTCTTTAGGCAGATGTACTGTGGTAAATGCTTCACTATCCCTGCAAGCAATTCATAAATTCATTATCATGTTATACTAATCAATATAACTACTACACTCATTTATCACAAATCATCACCATAATTTGGAATAAATATTGCATGTCAACAGGAGGTCAGCCTTAATGATTATTCTCAAGGTTTGTTAAGTCCTATTGTTTATAGATCCAACTCTATCTATCTATCTATTGTTTCTGATGCCTCCTTCCCTCCGGAAACGTCCCTTAAGGGGATGGCCACAGCAGAAGAGCCTCCATCTCTTCCTATCCAAACACTCTCTCCTTGCTAGTTCAATCCCTCCACCTCTATCTGCAACTCTTTCATGCATTTACTCCTTCGCCCTATGCTTTTTCAGGATTTCATCACATGTTTTCTTTGGTTTACCAACTGTAATGTATTTAACATGGATCACCCAATCATTCTCATGCTTTTTTCTCCACGTGACCAAACCATTGCACTCTACTTGTCTTCATCACCTTACTGATGCACTCAATCCCGAGTCTCCTCAACACTACACTTGTTGAGTCATCTCTCACTGTAGCATGTCACATACACACATCCATGATCTTTTTGATATGTTCTAGTTTCTTGACATCATCTTTCATACTGCAAGATACACATCATAAAGTGTCACAGTTCTCACATATGAAACAGTTTACGTGTGCTAGGAAAATCCTCTCACTGTTAACAGGATAATCAACTTCCTGTATTCCACACAACCCTGCTAACTTTCACTAAAGAGTTGCTCCACCTAATATGACATTCAAATCACCCACATTACAAAAACGTTCAAGATACTGTAATAACATCTCAAATTAATGGAATCTCTCTCTCTCTCTCTCTCTCTCTCTCTCTCTCTCTCTCTCTCTCTCTGTCTCTCTCTCTCTCTCTCTCTCTCTCTCTCTCTCTCTCTCTCTCTCTCTCTCTCTCTCTCTCTCTCTCTCTCTCTCTCTCTCTCTCTCTCTCTCTCTCTCTCTCTCTCTCTCTCTCTCTCTCTCTCTCTCTCTCTCTCTCTCTCCAATTGGCTACTCACACTGTGTCTCCTCCAAGCTGGTCCACCTTGGGAGGTCGTCCTCTTTTTCTCTTCTCTGCTCCCCTCGGCCGACCCTTTGGTTTACAGTTGGCACTTCCCTGCCACTCTTCCTCCTCAACCTCCTTCTTCTGGAATGCTTCAAGGCCAGGGATTTCTTCTGTTCCTCTCACCATAGTTGCCAAGGGACCAGCAGGATGTTTTGAAAGTGCCTGGTCTGGGAGGAGGAGGCTATCCTGCCACACATTGCAGCGATGCTTATCAAACTGTCGCTGCTTTGGGAAAAGTCTATCACAGTCAAGGCAAAGAGTACCCTCTGCCTCTACCTTGAATTTCCTCCTTACAGGTTCAGGCTTCTTTTGACCTATTAGCTCTTCTTTCCGAGGACGGCCCAACTTTCTCTTTACCTTCCTCCCATTGAAATGTTGAACAGGCTCCACTGTACTATTACCATGAGGAGGTGAAAGAGCACTTAGTTCCAACATACATTGGTTTATATTGGCTAGATCTTGTGGGTGACTTGCCGAGATGTGGCTTAAGATCTCAGCCTGTGATGGTGCAAACTTCTGGCATGGCCAACACACAAACACATGGTTACTGGTCTGTGTGGCTGAACCTTGGCAACCTGCAACACACAGAGGAGACAGGGAATACAATGACGGTCTGGTTCAAGAGCTATTACTCTGGATTAAGGTTACATTACAAAGTAACCATTCATCCATTATCTATTTTTCATGAATTAACTTATTTTTCA
Organism: Cancer borealis; assembly: GCA_036785275.1. NCBI lineage: Eukaryota > Metazoa > Arthropoda > Malacostraca > Decapoda > Cancridae > Cancer > Cancer borealis. The sequence goes on from JAXIVD010001526.1 coordinate 68,289, forward strand.
TAACTGTTCCAAAACTCAAGTTGATAAACCAAAATTTGGTACAAACAATTTTGCAAAATACATGAATTCCATATTTACCCTTTGAAAATAAGTTTTGCTTTAGCTAACTAAAGGATAATACTCTTTAATGAATGATACCGAGTTTCTAAGTACAATTTACAATACTGCTACGATTTGCAAGATTACTCGTACAAAATAGAATAATAATTACCTTCTGAGACTAAGCTGAATGTGTTGTCAGTATTGAGTATGAGGGTGTAGATTCCTGGGGAGGGAGTGTACTCTAATTCTGAACAGTCACCAGGTACAAGGTTCATGCTCTCACTATTTAGTAAAGCTCCCTCCCCAAGGCCCTGTGTCATGCTGCCATCAGGAGCTGATCCATCTCTGTGTCCTGCATTGATCTCTTCAGTACAGCTGCTTCCTGTCCTAGCAGCAGCTTCATTTCTAACACTTGACAAAAGCCTTCCTTCTGCAGTGCTTCCACCATCTGCAACCACTTTTTTTGAAGCCTTACTAGAATTATTCTCCATCTTCTCCTGCAGTGCATCCTTCAGGCCTCCCATGGTGGTGGTGGTGCCACCTTCATGAGGGATGGCCTCACATGGGCCATCATCACCTTCAACATCCAGTTTAGGTTTATCTTTGTAAGCATCATCATATGTCACGTCACATCTACTTAATGAAACTTTATCCTGACAGAAATTTGTATTTTGTTGTTCAGCAGATGTGATGTCAGTTACTTTTGGTGGAGTTGCATAGCTGATGGCGTCAGGTATCAAACTCCTGCCTTGGAGACTAGTGTGCATCAGCTTTCTCTCTGTTTCTTTATTGTTTTCTGTAATCAGTTTATCACCTGCATACATTGTTGGGAATACATTACAGCTCTGACTAATGCACAGTTCACTGGAATGTGAAACACTGTTAAAGTTGGTAGCCCTCGGATTAGTGTGTTCACTGCTGCTGACACAAGGCTGCCCAGAACCTGCACACAATGAGTCTGACTTAACACATTCCTTTCTACCATCTGTTGGATCTTCCCAATTATTTATGCTGGATGAAGAGTGTGTTTGGATGTGCTTACTCTTGCCTTCACTGTTTCCACAAACAAAACCCTTGGTGCTGTTGACATGTTTATTACAGCAGCAACTATGTGCAAATTCTTCATTCAGAGTTGATATCTCTTTTCTGCTGGTTGACTCTTCTTCATAGTTACTCTTGACTAGTAGCTCCTCTGATCCACCAATGGAGCTTCTGAGAGAGGCTTCAAGACCCTCAATACTTGGCCTACAGACTCTTGCTCTCAGCTCACCATCCTGTATTTTGCTCTCTGAAATTTCAATAAGAATGATGTCTCCATCGTCACCTTCAGATGATCCTGTTTCTATATAGGTGCTGCTTAAGCTTGACTTAGTGCTTTCTTGAGACCCTGTGGATAATATTTCAAGAAATCTGCATGTACCTGCATCTAACAATTTTGGTGAAGTAAATGAGTTACTGTGTGAGGAACCAACTGCACTGGACACCATGCCTCTTGGTGTGACTGAGCATTCTGGAATCTGGGAAGGACTCACAGGTGATTCTTTATGCAGTGATGAATGTTCCAGTCCGTTCAGGAAAGGAGATGTGGAAATTTCATATACTGAAGAGGCTACAGATGGGGTCTTAGGATAAGGGAAGACATGATCCATAACAGTTTCTATTTTTCTCTCAGGATTTCCGTTTTTTGTACATGTATGCTTTTGGAAATCTGTAAGTAAATAAATACATATTTAACCAATTGCCAAATTTCACATAATATTTAACATGTAAGAATCTCCATGAGTGCCACAATAAATGTGTAAGTAACACGCAAAGATGAATATTACATTTAGCACTTAAATAGTTTCATTGTGAATATTAGGCTCACCATGTTTCTGCTTGTGTTCAACAAAAGTATCCAGCTCGTGGAACATCAGCTTACAAGTGCCACAGGTGAAAGAATCCATTTTTCATGAGTTCACTGAGGGAACAGTGAGGAAGGATTAATCCTAAGAAATTATTGGAGTAATTTATGAAACGTTATATTTATTTCATGCATATTTTGAGTTACATTTTTTGAAGCATAGTAAATCATAAGTTAATTGCCATCATCAATGCAAGGACAGCTCCCAATGAGTGATAGCTGCAGCAGAAATGCAAAGATACCGTCTCTCTCTAATTAAGCTTCACTTGAATCACATTATAACACCTCCATGCATCCCTTTGCACATGGTTCTACATTTTTCTTCCCACACTCATTTGTACACCATATTTCACATTAGTACATTTTCTTGAGCAGACTGTATTCCTACATTTTTGGGATGTGTCAATACAATAAAAAGGCACTCGTCTTCACGACTCCACTATTCACTCTAAAAGCAGCAAAAACTCACACTTCAATTCTCCAAACCTCATAAACTTCACCATTAACTGTGATCCTAACACAACACCTCAGGTCCTATCACTAATTGACTTTTGGTGAGCATCATATAATTTGTCTGTTCATGTTGCCGATGCCTTTGGGTGATATGGAATTATCATTATTATCATTATTAGTATATTCCATCCCATCTTCCTTGTCAGTACACCAATGTGTTGCTTTACATTTGTCTCTTGTTTTCATAATTAAAATTTTTTGTGTTTCTAAGTTTTAGATGGATTGTCAGTGTTTTGAACTATTGTTTACAACAAAAAATACTGGATTATCATGAGCGTTAGGAGGGGAACAGGTGTAAATCTGCTTTGGGTTTTGTTCAGATATACAAAATGGTAAATCTAACTAATAGCATCTCCTCACGGATTACCAAAATATTCACATAGTTCATGAGGTACGTAATGTACAACACGTTTGTGGTGATTTTATTTGGGGGACGGCCTTAATTTGGCCACAAAGACTTTTAAAATTTGGAAGGTGGCTCAAATTCTAAGTCCAAACAGATTAAGTCAATGCACATCATTATTCTGGACTTACAGATGTTTAGATATCATTATTTTGGAATATTTTTATTATATACATACCCCGGAGAAAATTAATATTAACGCCGCTAAGTGTCTTTGAAATTAGTTGCCTCAAAAATCTTTCCACCAGACACCTTTACGTCTGGACAGGTGGTACAACTGAGTGTGTTTGTGTGTTCCGTTAGGAGATGCTATTAGTAAGATTTACCAGTTTTTCCCCAATCATTTTTCAAAGTTTAAATAGGTGGTTAGGTATGGTTAGGTTAGGTTAGCTGGAGGGAAAGTGTGGTTTTAGGGTTGGGTGGGCCAAGCAAGCAATTTTTTTGCCGCTTAATCTGTGTGGACTCAGAATTTGAAGCACCTACCAGATTTTTAAAGAGCCTCTGTGGACAAACTAAGGCCGTCCCCCAAATAAAACCACCACAAACGTGTTATACAGTATATACTTCATTAACTATGAATATTTTGGTGATCTGTGAGGAGATGCTATTAGTTAGATTTACCTAAAAATAAATAAGTAAGCACCATTATGAAACTTGGATATCATTTTACTTCTTCACCATAAGGCTCTAGCAAATTGACTTACTTTTTTTTCCATTACCAGATCAATTCTGAGGTTTTACTCACTACATTTCTGTCACAAATCCCTAATTTTGGAGATATTATATGATTTCTATGAACACAAATCAAGTAAGGGTATTGACCAGCCTGATGTAATATCCTAGCCTCGACCTTGCCTTTATGAACCATCTTGGAGTAAACTATATTAAGAATAATCAGTATTCGTAAGGTTACCATACTACTTTGCTTTGTCGTGCAGAAGGGATAAAATATACAGGGGATAAGTATGCCAGGTAAATCTGCATTACTACTGCTAGGATGATATCGATATAAATATGAGACCTACATACTATACATAGTGTACTCAACACATCTGTACCGAGTACAACGGGCCAACTATCATTACGGTGATTCCTTTGCGGAATCACCGGTAAATCCTCGTATTCTCGACGCTCGTTAAGATACCTTGTTATGGTTAGAGTAGGTACTACTAGCGAAAGAGGATGATGGAAAAAACGCGTGACGTCACTGGAACTGAGGATATATATACCGGTCTGGGCGGAAGGTCAGTCACTAGTGTTCCGTGACCCCGCTCCAGACAGGTAAGCCTTCAGTGTTCCCAAAAGCCTTGCCACACTTGAAAAAACATTAAGATTAATATCTAACAGTAAATTGTCCTCCCGGATACAGCTGCCGAGAGGACCAGCAAAAGACTGTCTTTCGGTTGGTGTTTGACGAAGGCTGCATGTGGAGTTGCCTCTCAAACAAGGACGACGGCCAGAAGGACCCAGTGACTCTCAAACAATATTTGTGGCGTGAGTGTATTTTGGTCGTTTTCCATCAGTTCCCTCACGTATAGTTAGGTAGGATAGAATAGGAATATTTGTGTTAAGGTATATGTTTATGTTTGTGTCGCTAAGGGTGGATAAGCATTTGTAAGAGCACCACCACGGATATAGCGAGTACTTTATTTATTTATTCATCATTAAAGCTCACATCATCCAACAACATCAAGAACTTTTTATAGTACATCCAGGCGAATTAGGTTTAATTCAAGCAGAACCACCTCACTGTCAACGGCGACACAATCCACCGTGCCGCGGACAAGTTAACACTAGTTGTGGGTGATGGAGGTTCTATAGTCGACATGAGCGAGATCGTGTTTCCTTCCGAGGATGAGGATGACACGGAGGAACCACGCAGAGCCCGAAGGCCTGTGAGGAATTCCTAGAGGAGTGTTGAGAGGGAGAGATGGTAGTAAGTAGACCCCTGGGTGGTTAAAGGAAAGGTTACTGCCTATAAAAACTCTTTTGCAGCGGCGAGGAGATGCCGAACTGGTAAACTGGTCCCGCAGCTGAAGCAGAGATCACCGCAGTCCTGGGGGCTCTGTAGTGCCCAGGTAAAGGACTGGAAGTTCACCCCCCATGGATGAAGGCTTTGGTGAGACCCCGTCGAGGATCACCACCCTGCTCAGTTTGCCAGGACTGGTTGGGAGTTGGGTTCACCTATTCCGACCAGGAGGTCGAGTCACGTCTGACTCGGAAGTCTTGCATAGAGACAAGAAGAAAGAAGAAGAAGAAGAAGACCGGTCCCGTCTTATGTTGATAATATATAAACTCATGTTCTTACGAGTGTGAGAATACGAGGATTTATTTTTTTTAAAGAGGAAAGCCGTGTACCGAGTACAACGGGCCAACTATCATTACGGTGATTCCTTTGCGGAATCACCGGTAAATCCTCGTATTCTCGACGCTCGTTAAGATACCTTGTTATGGTTAGAGTAGGTACTACTAGCGAAAGAGGATGATGGAAAAAACGCGTGACGTCACTGGAACTGAGGATATATATATATACCGGTCTGGGCGGAAGGTCAGTCACTAGTGTTCCGTGACCCCGCTCCAGACAGGTAAGCCTTCAGTGTTCCTAAAAGCCTTGCCACACTTGAAAAAACATTAAGATTAATATCTAACAGTAAATTGTCCTCCCGGATACAGCTGCCGAGAGGACCAGCAAAAGACTGTCTTTCGGTTGGTGTTTGACGAAGGCTGCATGTGGAATTGCCTCTCAAACAAGGACGACGGCCAGAAGGACCCAGTGACTCTCAAACAATATTTGTGGCGTGAGTGTATTTTGGTCGTTTTCCATCAGTTCCCTCACGTATAGTTAGGTAGGATAGAATAGGAATATTTGTGTTAAGGTATATGTTTATGTTTGTGTCGCTAAGGGTGGATAAGCATTTGTAAGAGCACCACCACGGATATAGCGAGTACTTTATTTATTTTATTCATCATTAAAGTTGTCCATTAGTTATATATTCGTTTTCTGTTCATATACCAACGTCGGACCCTCGGTACACATCTGTGAAGGTTTCAGGGGCTGTCATTTTAGTTAGGTTCGGGTTATGTCGTTGGGGGAATCTGGTTCGGTTATAGTATAAGCTTTTTATATTTTTTCTGATTACCATATATGGTCAATATTTGCTTCCCTCACCCTAAAACTCCACTTTCCCAAGATGTCCCCAAGCTTGTTGGGGACGAGCAGTAGTCATGCAGATTTACCGTATGCCATTGTAAAGTATGGTAGTAGTCCTAATATTAATTTAATTTGTTCCTCTCCGTGTTCCTGTATTTTTCCACTCACTGATCAACTGTACATATATTTCTCTTCTCACCTGATTTCTTTCTTTCCTACGTGTGTATCTGTCCGCATATGACCATTAGAGCAAGACATGTCCACACTCGACCATAAAACAAACGATACATCTTTTCGTCACAATCCCGGGATAGAGGATATATACAGGATTATTTGAATGGTAACAACTACATTGGAAACATATTGTACTTATGTTATAATACAATGAATATCCTCTTGGGGTCCAAAACTGCAATTACACTAACAGAAATATAGACTGTCACTTACCTTTTTAAGTTATCAGTTGAAAATAAGCTAAACACCACTTCTTTATTTACATTTTGCTAATCGTGTGCCGTGGACCAAGTCTTGATCTTGTCTTCACCTTGACTTTGACATTACAGCAGGTGACATGATCCTTCACAAGTCAGCAGGCCTTTGTACCTGTAGTTAATGTGAAGTAGAAAAAGGAAAAAATTAAATATAAATAAACTTACATAATCTAATTTCCACACCCAGCGCCTCACATTTTCTCCAGGAAGCTATAGGAACTCTATCACCACATCAATCCTTTGTACACTCGCTTCCACACACACACCAACACCATGTATTTCCTTCCAGTTGTCAACCGCTTAATTAATTTCACATCCCATTTCAGTCATAATCACACTCATCATTTTGATTATACCACTGTCATACTTCACACATTCCAGTATCACATGCTCTACTGTTTCATCCTTTCTTACGTCATACATTTAACACGCTTTATTGCAGGACATGTATTGAAACACTGAGAATTGGAGCTAAAGGAAGTAGCCATGAGAGGGCTGCAACCAGGAATCAAACCCTGACAGTACTCTAGATAGAATGCCAAGTAATGGTTTCAAGCTGCGTAGAATTAAACTTAAAAAATGTATAAAGAAAAATGGCTTTAATCCTTTTGAAATCAATTTATGGCGTTTCTAATTATATAAATTTCATTTTAAACATAACAGGGACTCATCAATTTTCTCTATTCTTACACTGGTAGTTTTCTTCTTCTGATTTGGCCAGGTAGAAGATCCCAATGGAAGGACGTACTTACAACCACCACTAGAGATCCCACCGCTGCCACCACTGTACTGCCTCATGTTTTGAAACACTGAGAAATTGATATAAGTCAAGAGCCAGGATATAGGACTGCAGTCAGGGATCGAACCCTTGGACAGTACATTCAGTGTACCAATACATTACCAATTAGAACATAATAGTACTCATAAGGACCATTATGCTCCATGGACGTTGCAACGTCCAAATGGAGCTTGTTAACTGTTTTGTCGCTATAAGTTTCCCTGTATTCTAACCACTAAAGCTACCAATGGATGAATCACAAAACGGAGCTCTTATTAATTGAGTGTTGCACAGCACCACCCTTGATCTGACACCTCTCTGCACGATGTAATCACCACATTCAGCGTTTATAATTTTTAATAAATTTTAATCCTGAACCTGTGGCGCTAGTTGGCTTGATGGAGGTGTTAGATGGTCGGCCTCCGCCCGTTAGTAGCGCAGGTTAGATATTCTAAGTGACGCCTCGCTTCTTGCTGAGAGGCTCATGCTGCTTGCTGAAGCTTCTTGATGCATTTTACTTTGCAGTCCCAGCCGAGGATAGTGTTATTGCAGCATGTGGGTGATCTTTGGCCACTCAGCGGTTTTTCCAAAGAACAGTGGCCAGCTCATGCCAGGGATCAAACTCAGGATTCTAAATTGGTATGCCCCACACGCTAGCCACTAGGCCACCGCCTAGTGCGGTGCATTATAGTTATGGCTTCATACACTTAAACAAATAGCCACTTGATCTGCCTCATACTTCTGTTCTTGTCTCACAAGAGTCCCACACCTATTTACTCTAGCATTTCATAGCAACGAGTCACCGCAACCCCCATTGCATAAAATGAAAAAGTCAAATGAAGAGTATCTAAACATCCAAGTACCACATTGCCGCTTATAAAAAAAGCCACCCAACACAGCCAAACAACTTACCAACTTAGATATTTACTCAAGCTTCATGCAACATACATACAAATTCTACGCTTTCACATAATTCCCTAACACACCACTACAATAGCATACCCACAGCAGGAATTTATAATTTAGCATCGGTAAACACACACTGCTTGGTAGTTTAGTGGTAACACCACGTCTTGGCCTGTCATTCTGCAGTCTGAAGGTTGTGCCTTGCTCAAGGTGTAAAGTTTTCACTTATTACTAAGCAGTTACTGTCTTTCTTTAGCATAAGGATGGGGTACATGATGTATGAAAGGTCACAATCTTACCCATAGATCAGACAATATGAACTCTAACCTCTTCCCCTGGAGGGTAATAGCTGACAATCACAAGTCCAGCTCGTGAACCTCAAGACCATGGTGAAATACCACATACTTTCAACATGGTTTCAAAATAAAAGGTAAGGAGTACTACCAATATTCTTTATATCATGTCCAAAACATACAAATATTAAATTTTTTTTACACAAAGTTTATACAAGCAATATACAGGATCTGGTAAGTATTTTGTACTTGAGAAAGACAGCATTGTGAGTAACTGCAGTATTTCGCTTGATCTGTTGCTTAAAAAGATAATAAATAATAAATAAATATATAGATTAATAAAAATAAAAATAACAACAGATTAATTGGTAAGATTTTTGCCCACCACCACTACCAACATTCTAGAAGGCTCACTCATCTGAGTGAAAGGCACTTTTACGTATTCAAGGACAAGTGAAAGCAGCAAAATAAGAAACTAAAAAGTAGTTGTAACTTCTGCAATAAAATTCTTTGATGTGCATGAAACTAACTACCATCCAAAATTACATCATATCACAATAAGTGGAATGTTCAGTTAATTATCTCTGCACCATTAATTGTTCCATTATCATCAGACATTACATGTCAATTTCCAGGTGAAGGATTGTGAATAATAAGCAGTGAAACCTCATATTCCTCTTACCTAAACAGGAACATGATGAATCCACATCCAACAAAAAGAAAACAAAAATTTGACTAGCATGAAGCAATTAATTTCTAGTGACAGTATTTTTGTTACAACTTACAATACAAATAAACACAAAATGAAATGCTGAAATAAGTTTTGTCATTACTTTTTGATGATACAATGGATATAAAGTGTAATTACACTCTGAAAGAGAAAGGCTGTTGATCTGAAAATACCAGCAGCATGACGAATTTTCTGGCAGCTTTGATTACATGCTTTGTCATATGTGGTTCTCATAATTAAGATACTGTGCACATTTACATATATACATATGTGTGTATATTTTTGGTTTACTATGTGTTTCTTGGGACATAACACCATAAGTTGAAAAGCATATAAGTATATATATATATATATATATATATATATATATATATATATATATATATATATATATATATATATATATATATATATATACATATATATATATATATATATATATATATATATATATATATATATATATATATATATACAGTAAAACGTCGATATAACGAACCAATTGGGGCGGGGTGTCTGACATTATATCCGAAGTTCTGTAAAAATACCAAACAAGTTCGCTATATACGGGATTTTGTTCGTTAAGATGTGTTCATACAGAGTTGTTACAGGGGCACTGAATTGAAGTGTATTGGTGTATGTTACATTAGATAAAAATTAACACAGTGAGAGCTAACTATGGACTGAGTTGCGCGAGCTTCGGCGTGTTCATGTTCAAACAAAGTGGAGAGTTCGGCCGGCTCACCCCACACCTCGGATATAGCAACTTTAGTTTGTTATTTCCGACTTTGTTCGGCCAGGAAATGACGTTCGTTATATCCATTATTCGCTATAACCAGGTTCATTATATCGAGGTTTTACTGTATATATATATATAGTATATATATATATATATATATATATATATATATATATATATATATATATATATATATATATATATATATTATATTTATATATGTATGTATACATACATATATAGTGAATGTTGAAAATGTCTTACAAGTTGTCTGGAGTATTCACAGCAGTTCATAAGTTTGATAAATACATAGCTCCAATAAAATTTCAAAGATATGTCTACCTTTCACTTGATTTATGAATATGCAAGGCAGCTGTAAATGTTCATAGACTGATAAATACAGCCTGTCTTGTTTACATGGAGATTGTTTGAGTTGCATTGATTTTGCAGGTGTAAATTTGGTTAGTGCCAAACAATGGTTAAAAAAAAAAAAATTCATTCAATTGGTTGTATTAGATGGCAAATTTAGTAATGACTATGGGCCCGGAATGAATTACTCATAAGTAACACATGAATTTCAATAGATGTTATAACTCCAAACATGGAGTAATTTGAAATTAAATGTTTCGTAAATTAATATCTTAGAAAGGGGAGAGTAATGTCTCCATTAACCCTGGCGTACCTTGTCTCGGCTAGCCCTATTTAGGGGGATACCAGCCTGGTATATAGATAGACAGATTATTTGGTCATGAACGAAGATTTCTCCAAGAAATCACTGCAGAAGGAATGGAACTATGGTTTTTATCAACTAAAATTAACAATCTTGATATGAGCCGAGATATTCTTCGTCAATTAAAGGAAACACAAAGTAAGAGAGTGCATGACACCTTGGCAATAGTTATAATTGCAAATGTATTGAAGGCATACAAGGTAAATAAAATCCTAAAGATGTCCCCCAAAATTTTGTGGTACGAAAGAAATATACACAGACAGTAGTAATGATGAACACAGGATTAGAATGTGAATTTTTTAGCAGTTATGTTGTCTGAATTACTGGCTGATGATCTACCACAAATCATGTATTTTTTGCATGAGACATCATATTTTGAATTCATATCATCATTCATTATTATCTCTCATAAGTAGGAGGAAAAACGGAGAAAGGTATAGAAGGAAGAGAAGACAATATGTTCTATGACCCTCTGTACCGAATGCGAGTCTATCTATATTGTGCACAACTCTTTTGCTATAATACATTTCTCTAATCGATATTACATATATATCTAATATCTGGTATGAACCATTCGCATTCTTCAGTTATACACGAGTGGTCACTTAACTAAATGGTCATGAGTGCTGGGGCTCTAGTGTCTAAATAAAATAGATACTGTACTACATCAAACTAACCTCTCCAGCTCAGTGGTTCCTAACCTGAGGTAAATGCACCCCATAGAGGAGTGATGATTGAGTACCTGTAGAGCATTCTGCTTCAAGTGTGTTATGAAATGGAAAGTTTTCCAT
>JAXIVD010001527.1:0-82943 GCA_036785275.1 Cancer borealis
TATATATATATATATATATATATATATATATATATATATATATATATATATATATATATATATATATATATATATATATATATATATATATATATATATATATATATATATATATATATATGTGTGTGGTGTGTGTATTTTTAATTAATAATTTATATATGATATACCAATGCTTTGCATTGCCCTCTGAGATAAATAAGGAAAAATTCTACAAAATATAGAAGCCCACGGCTGAAAATAACTAAGAACATCATAGAAAATCAATATATCTTTCCACCAATTAATTAAATTTCACTATACTTTAAAAACCTTTAACTGACATTTCACTATTATTTCACCTTCAATCTTTTTAATTATTATGAAAGTACATTTCATAAGACCTTAAAAAATTCTATAAATTTATGTTGTGAGCCTATTGCTTGGCCTCACAAAGTCCCAGAAATAAAGACAAAACAACGTATCACAGTCTAATCACTGGGTGTTATGATTCTTCACCACACAAACAACACATAGGCAAACACACACACACACACACACACACACACACACACACACACACACACATAAAAAAAAAAATCTCTTCTCATATATAAGCACACTCCACTTTTTGTTCTTAATGTGAAGACTACAATGAAACCATGTAAAATAAAAAATTTGTGTACTAAACCCAGTTTTGAATTTGCTTTTAAGTACACATCTGCCTGGCAAAGATGAAACTGTACTTGTGTCCTTTGTAATGGAGGCATATAATAAATACATTCTGGTGATACCACCTGATGGTAATCAACTACTGACAAAGTATTTCCGTTATTTGAATCCTTGAAAGATCCATTCAAGATCACAATTTCAATGTGAGGCATACATACACCTCTTTTCTTAAACTTATATATATCAAAAGTGAAAGGAACAATAGCTAAAGCAAAATAAATTTACACACAAAAGGTGTATTCAAGTATCACATATCAATCTCTACAAAATCTTTCAGGGTATAAAATTCTGTAGATCAAAAATTCCATTAGAAAACCATTTATATATCTTGAACTATGGTAATAAAGAGCTCTTTGATGTATGCATTTTTGTCTGCCTGTTCACACCATGCTGGTGATTGATGAGGCCCACCATACTTTTTGTATGGAAGATTATGTAAAATGGAAACACACTAATATTCTCAATGCTACTTATACTGACCGTCCAATGAGCTTTTCAATGGCCTGCTTAACATCTTGAATGGCCAAGTCTATTTCCTCCATGGTGGTGTCTCGGCCCAGGCTGAGGCGGACGGTGCGAGAGGCATGGAAGGAGCACACACCAGATGCCTCTAGGATACCTGAAGGTTAGTATCAGTATTAGAAGAATTTTTTTTTTTCCATCAGATGCACTCAAAGTCAAGCAGCAGAAGAATAGCATGCAGCATGGTGTAGGAGTGACATAGGTGACACTCCTTCAATTGTGTCACCAGCACCTTAGGCTCCATTACATACAAATCTTTATTTTTGGTTTTATTTCCTACCGTCTGTGACGTCCCAGCAATTTTCTCAACTTGAGTGCATGAAATGTATGGAATTGTAAGTAATTTGGCCAAGAAAAATAGGATGAGCCATAAAAGAAAAAACCATATACAGTACTGTATTTCCTGCAACATGACAATTTTTTCCAAAGAAAATTCCTATAAAAATCCACCAGATTCTTGTATCCCGATGGTTAGCTTTTTGTAGGCCTTGGGACTAAGCTAGCACCTAAACACCCCTGTTTGACACACTAGTTTCTTGATGACCCCAGAATAAAATTAATGACTACAAATCAAAATACAAAATACTATTAATTTTGCTAATATTATCCAGCTATTTTTTTTAAATGGGACATAGGTAAAAAAAATAAGTACCCATTTGTGTACATATTTTACCTGATCCTTGTACTTTGATGCTATACACGAAGGCTATTTTTGTTTAGGTCTATAGTTTGGAAGTTCAGCCTTTGCAACAGTACCACTTTAATAGGTAGTTTAGCAGCCTATATCTTGGACAAAAATTCTACTGAGGAGAGGGCTATGAAGCCCGGGGAAATGTGGGGGTTTAACCTCATAAATACCGGTATTTAATAAGGTTAGTTGCATGTTCAGTAGGAGAGTACTCATTAGCATACAATCTTTGACTAAAACTCTATTGAGAGGAGGGTTATGAAGCTCAGAGAAAAAGTGGGGTTTATAGTTTTTTCCTAAATATTCCTTGCCAAATTACAGTGCATCTTATACTACGGTGTGTCTTATATGGAGGGAAATAGACTACATATGCTTGTTCCATAAGCATATCCTGATAGCTGTCTCCGAGACTCTCCCCTTTCTGTAAAGCTGTATGCCAAAGCTTTCCCAAATGTTGTACTGTATCAATTTTTGTATAAAAATAAGAACCCAATAAATAACAGAAAATATGACTGTTTCTTTGATAGCACAACAATACTTCCTATACTAAATGCGTTTAAAGGCCCATGTTGGCATTCAAATGGACAGAAACATAAATGTACACCTAGCAACATTGATGAATTGAGGCATCAAGAAATGTTCTCATCTGGATATTGGTAATTCTCATGAAAATTAATAAGTTTGACATCATATCCTTGAATACTTTTGTCAACAAGCTAATTGAGCAGATCCATCAATGCAAAGAGCCAAAAATTCAAGAAAATTTTCAAACAAAATATAGCATCCTACAAAGAACTGCAAGGTGGTTTCAGGCAGGAATGTGTGATGTCCCCGTGGCTGTTCAACTTACCATCTTTTCCCTTCGTGAGATGCACTTTTTTCCAAAAACTACTCCAAAAATCACCCAGCGTCTTATATCCCGATGGTTAGGTTTTTCTACGCTCCTCTTAAACACAGATGAAACATGTCATATCCACAGTTTCTCTTGGTAAACAGTAATGTTAATGAACACAGAAAAATAGTAAAATTGTCCAGCTCAAGAATACTGTATACTATATTATTCTTTCAAAAAACCTAAGTAAATTGGTTAAGGTAATGAGTGATTTCATGCTGAAGCTGGAGCCATATCAAGAAAGTGGCATTATGTTTACCATGAAACAAGATTGTGAGCATGAAATACGACCAACCAGTGGTTTTCATTATCATTTCAAATCCATAGCTGCTCAAGTTAGGAGCACTGTAACTCTTCGTCAACAATGGAATGTTATGAACATATATGCACCAGTTGTGTATACAACAAAAAGAATAAGGTTGTTTATGATGTACTTCATCATAAACAACCTTATTCTTTTTGTTGTATACACAACTGGTGCATATATGTTCATAACATTCCATTGTTGACGAAGAGTTACAGTTACATAAGCTAGTCGAATGTGTTATGATAATAAAAATATTTAGTAAATTAATAGTGATGTGAATGATTAAATGCTCATTAAAATTTTACAATTTGGCACTTATAAAAGACAAATACCAGTACATAGATAAATTACTGGGTATTAGAATAAAAATAAAGTGGTATCATTGCCGCTTGCCAACAGTCATTATGACAGTCATTATGAAGTTCCATGTGTGATTGTTGCATACAATACTGTACGTAATTTGTGAACTAGTTAGTCTATAAACCCTATAATCTTTGATCAAAATTCTACTGAGGACAGCACTATGAAGCTCAGGAAAAAGAGTGGGGTTTTAACCTAAAATTTTTGTTTTTGTTCAGTACTTCACTAATTTCCTCCGGGTCCTCATATACTTCCTTATTTTCCTTCAACCGAGCTACACCTACTTTACATTTTAATTTTCCATTAATAAATCTATAAAACAGCTTCCGTTCTTCCTTATACTTGTCAATTATACCCATTTCATATTTCTTCTCTTCTTCTTTTCTTACCCTTACATATTCATTCCTTGCTAAACAGTTTATATTCTTCTTTCGTTTTGTTTTGGTTTTCTTTTCATTCACATCCATAATCTCTCTTTCCTTTTTTGCTCTCACTTTGTTAAAACATTTTTTTTCTTTTACTTGATAAAATGGAATGTATTTTTGAATACTCGTTCATATATCATCAGGAAGAAATCAAAATTTTCTTAAACATTTTTTAGTTCTTTCATTCTTGTCCATACAGTTTCGTCAGGTTTTTTTTTTATTATTTCATTATAGTTTGCTTTACCATAATTCCTCCTTTTCTTTTTAAATGATTTCTCCTGCTTGATACCATTCCTCCTCTCTTTATTTCAATTTCTAAGACTACATGGTCAGTTTCCAAAGGGGCACTCATAATTTTTATCTTTTTTCTAGATTTATTCCTTTGGTAAACTAATCTTGATGGTATATCTTCTGCTCTATGTTTTGTAGTTTTAGTTACCCATTGTATCATTGTATTATTCATTGCTAATTTCAATAATCTACTTCCCAAAGTATTTTCACTTCCGCTTTCATGTCTCCCATCTTATTTCATTACAATCAAAATCTCCTACCAACATTATCCTTTTGCTGTTTCTAATATTTTTTCTAAACTCTCTAGAGTATCTTCTATTCATTTTTCATGTTCATCTTTGGTCCAATTTTTAGTTTTGGAGAAATGTATGCAACTACTACTTTTTTTAGTTTCTCCACATGGTCATAATGTGTGCACTAATCAATTCTGCTTTCCCTTTTTCCATAATCTACATGGATCACTTTTATCGTGGCTTTTATCATTATCATCACATAACCTGTGTTGTTTCATTACAGTGAAGGAGGCATAAGAACATAAGAAGAACATAAGAAATGAGGAGACTGCAAGAGGCTAGTTGATGACCTACACGAGGCAGTTCCTTGTCCCCCACCCTTGGAATAATCCAATATTTAGCCATCCCATCTGTCATACCTATCCATACTCTCATCCAACCGTCTTTTAAAGCTACCTATTGACTCAGCACTTACTACATGTCTACCCAGCCTATTCCTTGTCATCACAGATGAAGTTGCTTTCATTTCATTGAGGTAACCACTGCAAACTGGCAGAAATCCCGTGCCTTCACCCCCATTAAAGTGACTGTTACCACAGTAGGAATTCCAAGAATGGACATTACTCAAATAAAGTTGTAAAACTTTCATGTCTCTTAATTTTTCATCAGACCAGAAAAAAATAAACCATACATCTAAAATAACATAATAGACAAACCACGATGTAGTAACAAATTGTTAAAATTATAATTTCATCTCCAATGTTATTAGACAGTTATATAACTTACTCTGGTTTTCTGTGTGGGCATGGCAAGCAGCTCCACAGCTAGCCTGCACCAGTCTGCAATGCCTTAGAATCTCGGGTCCTGAAACCTGAAAATGAAGTCCATGTGTCACTATATGTAGGCAACAAGATTTATGGTGATAGATATATTTATGGCTTAAGATAGAACATAAGTTTAACATTTCCAGCTAAATTCACAGACAATTCAACTCTTTGAATACTTACATACGAAATTTGAAGTCCCCTAACATATTTCTTCTGTTATAGAAAATTGAATCTTAGGTGATCAGCAATTACTGAGAAAATGGACAGTCATTCATTACCTTAGTATCAAGAGTTTATCACCTAAAGATGCTTTTGTACATTCAGCATATACTGCGAAGGGGTAACTTTTTGATATTTTTTATTGCAAAAAGTGCATGTTATATGCCGCAAAATATGGTAATGCTATGCCTGCAGATCAAGAAAGGGAAAGAAATCTTGGATATGAATTGAGTACCAAATGTCAATCCCTTTTGATGGGTGCAAAATATGGAGGGAATTTCTTCATGTTGCCAATGTGCCAGCAATCTTACTCCATATCCAAAAGATTACTCATCCACCAGAGGAGAAGTGATTCTCCAAGCAACTGTCCATCATTCTTATACTATGATACTTTCAAGATATCAATAATGAACTTTTTCCCATTTTTAAGAAATTCTAAAATTTCTGTTCAATATGGTAAATTTCTCAATCCCAAAATAGAGCATGAATATGAAATCAGGGAATAGATTTTCATCAAAGTTCTTAAATAAATAAAGACAAAAATTATTTCCATGAACTGTGCTACCTTACCTGTCTGTAGTAGAAGGAGACAGAGGAGGTGTTTGGGAGACGTGGGAAGATAAAATGCTGTTGCTTGGGGCCGCGGGGAGGTACTGAACAAGCTTCTGGATCCATGGCTATGCATGGGTCAACACAGTTGATTTTAACTTGATTGCCGAACACTTTCTGCAAGATACACATAGCTATGCATAAAAGTATATAATCTGTTATCTTGGAAAAGAAAGTTAAAATTGCTTAACTCCATGCAGGGGAAAAGAAAAATCTTAATAGCTAACTTACGGTAGAACACTGTGTTGGTTTTTCCAGCTGCTAGTGACCCATAGTGGGGAGAACAAAAATTACTATGGGAAGAGAGGGGCCTCCACCTTGCCCTGGGAAGGAGAATCCATGTTTGAGAGTGGGATTGATTTATGTATGTGGCCTCAGCGTATAAAAAAGAGGGGAATTTGTGGAGTTTTCAGGGAGGAAGGTTGGAAGTTAAGGGGATAAAAAAACAAAAAAACTTAAAAGGTTGTGGAATGATAGATAGTATGATGAGGAGTGATAATGAAGTGTGGGAGGCGATGGAAGGAGGAGTGGTGTGGTGTGGAGTGAATGAGAAAAGCAAGGGCAGGGAAATGAAAGATGTGCACTCCTAATGTCTCCAAGGATAAGGCAAGGCATAAAGGCACAGCACATGGATGGATGCGGTCTAGGATAGTGTGGCCAGTTGGAAAGGTAGGAATAGTGAAACATGTATGGGCTGTGTGTATGCACCTGTTAATGTGGGAAGTGAAAAGGGGAAAGAGGATACGAAAAAGTTCTGGAATTATGTGAATGAGTGTCCGATGGATATTGGAAGAGGGAGTATAATAGTGTTAATTGGAGACATGAATGGAAGGATTGTAAATAAAGAGATGGTAGGTGTGGCTAGAAAGGGGGAATACAGGGGAGTGGCTTCCCAGACCCCTCACTTTGTCCTTTTTGGTTGCCTTTTATGACTCGCAGGGACAACAATGGTAGTATTCTTGCAGCCTCAACCACAGGGCACAAGTATTACATCATCCATATATAGGTTAAACAGCCATCGGGATATCACAAACCTGTGTCTCACACACTCTTGTATTCCATAACTTTTAATTGTTTCTTCATTTACACTAATATATACCTTTGCATCTTTATAAAAACCAAACTCCCACCCATACCATAAAACTTCAATATATTCTACATTCCCATCCAATTAACGCCATCAAACACTTCTTCAAGATCTATGAATAGAGCATAAACTTTCTTCCCTTTTATTAGCCTTTCTTCTACTACAATTTTGAGTTAAAAAATTTTTAATCTGATCTACACTTTCTCTATATATTCAAAATTCTCTCTGCTCTTTGCTAATGATCTACAGTTTTTCATAAATCTTTCAAGCTTTACTTAACAGACCTTTTTCTATAATTTCCCTATTCATTTCTACTACCCTTCCCCCTGTAGACAGGAATAATAATGATGAACTTTGTCCAGATACCTAACCTCCCCTTTTCCCATGCTCACATATTTTGTGCATCCACTCAATCACAACCTCTCCTTCATATCTGGAAATCTTAGCCAAAATCTTATCCATTTGTTTATGATTTAGTTCTATTAGCAGCTACATTTTTCCATCCGGATTCTTAATTTGATCTTCTCTTTAAATGCTCTGCAACTCCAAACGTCCTTAACTGTGTACAGTACATAAACTTCCCACTTGTAATCTTACCTTTAGTTGTCGCTCCATATAGTTTCTAATCTTCTTCATAGATGTGTAGTAGTCTTGAACATTGTTGTGAACCAAAAGTGATGCACGTCCTAACCCAGCAATCATTGGTGTGTTTTCTGTGCCAGGCCTGTAACCCCGCTCTTGTCCTCCTCCATATAAGAGTGGGTAAACTGGGGTCTTGTGACCAAGCCCACGGATGTAAAGAGCACCAATCCGAGGTCCATAGTACTGAAGTTTATAGTTCATAAATGAATTTCAAGACTTTACAAACTTTGATGTGTTAAATAAAAATTACTTATATATGCTTGATAACTAACCACATTTGTTTTATATATTTCACAATCATACAAATTTTGGGACATACAAATTTGGGATTTGACAATATAGCAAATTACTTATAATCATGTTAACCTTCCCCACGCTCCAAACATGCTGCAACCTTAATTGTATATTATTTTCCATAATCCCAAACACCACCTCCAAAACAAACAAAATTTTAATTACAAACCTTGTGTCCCACTATAGTCAAGTAGTCGATGTTGAGATCTGTGACATCAACAGGAACTTTCCCAATGGCTTGCGCAGCATCTGTATGTAAGAGGACCTTGAACAAGCCCTCATTTTCTCTCTTCTTATTGACCTCAGCTAATAACCTAAAAATAAGAGAATTTTTTTTTTAAAGACAGTCACTATATTTTCAAAAACCCCATTTGACTACTCTGACGTTCCTGCAGCTTCATTGACTCTCCATAGAAGTGATGCTCTGAAGGGGATTTAATGACATTTAGAACATCCGTTCCATATTTCAACTGCTCTGAAGGAAATCAAATGATGGTTAGAACATCTATTCCTCATTTCAACCACTGTGAAATCATAATTGAGTCTAATATGAAGGCAAATACCTGAATTTGAAGAACAGATCTGTGTGTGGCCTGGATCCATATATTTTAAAGAAACAATGTTGAACAAAAATGTCATCAACATGAACTTTAATGGGCTTTCCAAATTGTTACATGTTCAATCCTATAATTCAGTTAGTTACATGATCCTATGGTGTTACTTCTTGAATCTATAATCAGTAAGTTAAACATTACGAGAAATGAGACTTCAAAATAATTGGGAATGAAAAGTGATAAGCAGAAACTTGATACTATTATTATCTCTTCTTGAAGGATGTGGTAATGCCAAATGGAAATCAAATATATATTCTATTTCATTAACATGCGTCTTTCTTCATGAATAGACAACCATCATACACCTAATACACCTAGTAGAGATTATTATGTAATCTGTGTTTAGATTTTAAGTAGCCCTAAAGACTTCCTCTTAATTACCTACATTATTTTTATTGATTTGATCTTACTATCTATTTGCTGGTTCTCTTTGTAGTTCTTTAGTCAGTAATTACCCATTCTCTCCCCGTGTATTTTGTTGCTAATGGCAAAGTTTCTCCTTAACATTCCAAAATTTGACCTCTAAAATTCAGACCTGACCCAGTATTCATACACTACCAGACCCATTTTGATTATAATCCATAATCCATATACCTGTCTCATCCTTTCACTACTATCTTCATTTTTTTCAAGACAAACCTCATTACTATCTCATTAGTCTCGTCTGTCTACCTACTTTTGACCCTTTTTTCGTTAATTGTATTTACCTGGCTGTTCACCAAGTGTTAATCCTTTCTCCCTTTTTAAGGTCAACCTACAAAAAAAATAGTTACCTAAATGTGATGTCAGTGATGGGCATTTCACCGCCAATTTCTTTTCAGACTCATCAACCTGCCGTGTGTGTGTATTGCAGAAAGAAAATGATGAACTCAAGAAAAATCTTAATGTTTTACAGGAGTTTGTCATATCCAAAATTGTAGTTTTACCAACCACTTTCTTATTTACCGGTCAATCAAAGAGTTACACTGCTGTAGCTGCAACAAGCCAAGATGATGCAAATAATCCATTGTAATGCAAGAAAAGAAAAAGCATCTTTCACTCATTAGAAATGGTGTTCGACAGACCATTAATAAATATTTTTTACTCATCACGACTTATAAGCAAAGGATGGCGATTATAAACAACAAGAAAGCATACAGAGAAGCCAGGACCGAGTCAAGCCTTGCCGCACAACGCCTCCTCATTGCCTCACCCTCTTCCTTCAACCTCACAAAACTTGCTATCACCATCACGACTCATCACTGAAGTGAGAGACCAGGTGTCATGCCTCAATCTTATAATAAACACTGTTTTTATCTTTATATGTGTTTCTTACCCCAAAATGTGTAAAATTATATCACATACAGTGTTCAAACATCATGATACACACTTCAACAGAACACGGTTCGTATCTCAAAACCACTTATTGACATTTGGAGCTCAATATCTTTCTTGTTTTTCAAGTGACTGTAAATATAAAGATATTTTGGAAAGAGGAAAGAAAGACAAATTATAACATCATGAGACATTGCTCAAAAATTTAACCATATCCAAGTTTTTTTTTTCTTGAAAAAAATCACAAAAATCTGTAAAGAATATTTCTTAGCTTTTCTTTCATATATGGAAAGTGATAACTAAAATCTGCCACAATGAAAAAAAAGCTACACGTCTTCAATGTATCCAGATTGGTTTTCAGAACAAATACATTAAGAAATAATTGAGATATTATGAAGGACAAGAATGCTCTTTATTGCCATTTTCAGTGTCAATTTTTTTTTCTCCCAATCTAAGAATCGTATCTAAATGAAACTTGGGATTTTGTTTTTAAGATACAAACCCATGTGCACACCAAAATTCATACAAATCTCAAAAAAAAAGCCACTCCTAAGTAACTCGCATTGCCTCCCATTAACCTAGATTTAATCATTATCATCACAACTCCTCTTTTGCCATTTCTATCCTTTCTCCACACACACATAAATCAAGGATTTACTGTACTTGGGTATGGCTTACAGGAGGGGAAAAGTGTGGTGGAGCCTGGGGGTATCAGTACCATTTAACATTTTACCCATTGAAATCAATCATTAATTATGGTTCTTTACTAGGTTCTTTACTAGGTTTTGTTTAGAGGTCTATACCTCACAGTGGTGGTGGACCACCGCTGCACCACTGTGGTGCCTGACCACAGCAGTTCCTCCCCAGTAAACAGCTTAACCCGTAAAGTCCGATAAGCCACCCGGGTGCCATTGGCGGCAAAGTCCGATAAGCCACCCGGGTGACAGAATATTTAGCGACGCACCACAAATGCGCTATAATTGGTAACGCTGCCAAACTTGGTACACTGGTAGGCCTAACCTCCCTCACTCATCCTAGCGAGAAAAATCGGAACTAGGCCTACTACAAGAAAAAACAACAAAAACAGTGCCTGTGAATATGTATATATAAATAATGTAAGGTAAATACTTATAAATTACAGTGAATAGTATGACTGTGAAATAAGTTATTATGAGTCTGTATATATGATAAAACTACTAGAAATAAATAATAAGTGAGAATAATGAAAGTGGGGAAAGTGGGGCGGGGACTGCCAACTCGCGGCAACACTCCAACTTTCCAGCATTATTGTGGCGAAACTAATGTGTGTATTACCGAAATATTTTAGGAGTATGTGCGCTTGACATGTATCTTGATGATAAAAATGTTTGCATGCAATTCTGTAAGACTCAATATTTTCTCAATTAAGGGGATCGACCGGATGTATTTTTTGACGAATATTTTTGACACACACGAAAATTACTTTTTGCGCTCAGTGTGTGGGGAAGGGTCTGAACTGTCAGATGGAGACAATTTTTTCTGCAAAATTTAAAAACCAGCCTCATCAGAGCAAAATTTAAATGTCCCGCGGTGTTGCGTCACTGCCTCACACGTGGCTTTCCACGTGGTATGATGGTGAAACTGGTATTATTCGCATAAATCACGCTATAAGTTATATTCTCTTTCCACATTTTGCCATTTGACATCTCTCTTATCTCTGTTTTGTGTGTGTGAGTGAGGGAGAATGTGGCTGGCGGTGACCACTGACTCAATTAATTCCAAGAGGTGTGTGAAGGGAGCTACCCAAAATCCCAATGGAGTTTTTGCACTTGAAGGTGTGGAATAAGTGTCCTAATAAAAAAACTAAGGAGAAGGACCAAAAATATCAAGCAGGAGACTTCTAGGAATAAATCTGGCAACAAAGAGAAAGATGGCGCTTTCTGACACCCCCACCATTGAGTGACTAATACCTTTTTGAAGGGACGACTAGATAGCTATTCAAGTTCTCTACAAAGTAGAAGGTATAAGCAATGATCTGTGAAGATTTTGTGCCAATAAATCAAAAACAAGTGGCAAGACACAGAGAACATGGAAAAAAAACTTTGACGCCCGTTTTCTCGAAATGTGTTTTTTTCCGGGTTTGAAAAGCCTTAGAGACTTTACTATAAATTTGATTGTATATTGCTTTGCATCAATAAATAGTAAAAACAATAATCGATTTTTGCATCTGATAAAATTTGAAAATTTTTGAAAATTAACGGAAATACAGTGACCGAAAAAAATTTATGAAAATTTTGATTTTAT
This sequence comes from Cancer borealis, assembly GCA_036785275.1. Taxonomy (NCBI): domain Eukaryota; kingdom Metazoa; phylum Arthropoda; class Malacostraca; order Decapoda; family Cancridae; genus Cancer; species Cancer borealis. The sequence continues at coordinate 12,316 of JAXIVD010001527.1, forward strand.
TTTTTAATTTCATAACCAAGCCGAAAATTAAAATTTCAACAATAAAAAATGTAGAGGTACATACAAGGTTTATATGGTTTTTTTTCTTCAAATCAACTGAATGATAAACAAAGGCTGAGGCAAATTTGATTTTTGCTTATTTTTTAGAAGTTACCCCTTGGTGTCAGTAGTTATCAGCCAAATCTCATGAAATTCACATGAAGTGATAAGTAAACATATACAAATAACATACTAAAATTTCAGACCCATAGGATATACCGAACATGAAAATTGTACCAACCCGGTCGATCCCCTTAAGCCGGACCTGGGGAGGTGGGCCAAAAATCTTAGCCCGGACTTAACGGGTTAAGCATCACGGGCCCGGGCGGGGACTCGATCTGCTGACCAAGCGAATGCAGAGCCAGCGCGCTACCACTGTACTACCAGGAGGCAGATTTCTCTAACACAGCATGTTAGCAGTACCAACCAGCTGCATTAGAAACAACATATCTGTACATGAAGAATGATCCTGCAACACAACAACTATCCTTGTAGTCATAACCAAACAACAAGAAATCACTCACCTGCCAATGTGGGCCACAGAAAACATGATGCCAGTCTCATTGTTGGCCAGCATGACTGTGATGAGGCAAGTGGATGGCCGGATGGACTCTAACACTGCTTCAGGAAGGTTCTCCACCCCAAGATAGGTTACATCTGAGGATTACATCATCTTTAGAAAGTTTTTCAGTCTATATCCTGAAAAAGATAATGCTACAAAGATAACAAGGATCAAATACCACATCATTACAATAAAATTTTAAGTGGCATCAGCCCTTTTTTATTTTTGTTGCATAAATAGATAGTAATACTATTCACTAATCAAACCTGACGTCCTTCCATTCACACATCTAAACTCACCTTCACCTTTTCCCTAAATTTTTTTTTACCTTAATGCTAACACATCAAACTTTCGTTCCACAAACATTCTGCCAATAAAAGTTTTTGGGAAGATGAAGTTGACAAGCATTATTATTTTCCTATTCGTCTGTTTTCTGGGTAGCTATTTATTCTTTCTGTATTTCATAATCCATATGATATCATCTCTTAGTCATGAAGACTATTTCATAAAATCTTGAATCATCTACATAAATATTGTATATACATTTAGCCCCATGTTATTTACTACCTTAGCATATACAGGTACCTGTTGTTTTACACAAGTTTAAAATATGCATATATGGTTTAAAAACATTCCTCTCACTGCCTTGGGATCCAATACATCCTTTTTCAATTTCCTATCCACTGCTATGTAGTTGATAATACTTTTCTACTCACTCCTATTATCCCTCATCAATATTGTAAATATGTCAACATTTTCTGCATCAAAGTTACTGCACAAGTTAATGATGAGAAAGACTTTTATGAAGTGCATACTGACCTGCTTCAATGGCATATCTGTGGGTAAGGGGTAATTTGACAGCATCGTGCTCCACCTTGGTAGTGATGATGTGTGGTCGAAGGTGGTGGTAAATGGGACTGTCTTGGGAGAGGCACCACTTGCGGAAGTGTGTAACAGCACAGTGAAGAACAACATTATTGGCCTGGAAAAAATTGTTATTTGAGAATCAATTCTGAGAATGAAATACAAACTGATTAGGAATCAAATTTGTTTGCAAAATACCTTTCAAACTTTTATCCAAGTTTTCAAGACTTACAAATTGACAAAGTGAAAGGATGCAAGAAAGTTCTTGTAATTCATTCAAAAACAAATCAATTAACTACTTTTATGAAATAATACTTATATATTTTAGGAATGCAGGAGAAATAAATCGATCTATCAATCTATATACCATGTCAGTATCAACCTTAAGTAACAATAACAATAATAATAATACAGTAAAATCTTGTTTATCCACCATTCAGAACATTGGCATCCTCAATACAATGGCATGAATCAGTTCAGGTAAAAATAGGGTAAAATAATATAAAAATATGGAAAATTAGCAAAAGAAAATATTTCAAATATGCAGTGGGCTCTGATCTTGCACGATTTTTTGTTTGAAAGTTTAATCTTTGGACACAAAGTCAACCTTTACACAATCTTAACTTTTGATGACAAAAAACTTTACTCTGGAAAGGATTTGTTGGAAGAGGTGCTAGCAGTGCCATCTATTGTGCACACACACACACTACTGTACTGCAAACGTGTATACATGATTGATGGCGACATCACACTTTTTTGAGGTGGACCAGTGTGACTGTCTCATGTATTTTACGATCTACGTATCCTTATGGTGAGCGTGGGAGCATCAGGTGATAGCAGTCAAGATGATGGAAGTGAGTTTAGATCTATAATATCATTTTAAAAGTTAGAACTGAAGGCTGAAGACAAGGTTATAGATGCAGTGTCGAAAATAAAAAATATTTACTTATGCTCACCTACGATTATTCTATTAACCTAACCTAAACCATTTCATTGCATGTGTAGGTGACGGCAGTCAAGGTGGGATGGATGAAATTCAGCTACTTACAGGCGCCCCGGAAAGTATGATCAGAACAATAAAGCAAAAGAAAGACTATCAAACAGCAAATGACCATTGGGATAAAATACTTTGGTACCCTTGAACACATGAGTGCAGACATTGGTGAGTATTGTTGAGCCCACCCACGGAAACAACACCTTGGGCCTTATCCTCAGTAACCTCCATCACCATTACCAACCACCACTACCACTTGCCCAGTTTGGCCTCAACAATTGCCTCTCCCTACTCTGAACCAACAAGCCTACAATATCATTCAAGTTTAAAGTCACCACCAAGACGTGCTGCCCACTTAAGCAATCATCAATTATCCTTCACTGTACAGTACCTTGAATAATTTGTATCATTTTCAGCCGTAAGGCTGCACTTTCTTAATAAACCGATTATTATTATTATTATTATTATTATTATTATTATTATTATTAACATAACAAGTTATATAATAATAACAAGCAAGAAATATTTTCTTTTATTTGAATTGCATAGCGCTATTCTAAAGAAATTATGTAATAAAAGCAAAAATACGAGCTTTTTGACACAACATGAAAGCGAGAGGTACCTGTACTGGGTACAGTACAGTTTTGCAAGCATTTGATAAAAAGTATTGAGAGTTAGTCTAAAAGAAAATCATCTGCATCCTTGATTGATTAAGTCAATCAATAATCCAACTGCACCTCCTGCTTTGCCTCTGCTCATTCCTTTTAGTGTTTTCTTGACTTCACTTGTGCTTCCTTTATTTCACTTGGGTTTACGCAGCATACTTGAATGTTCATAGTTGTACAATGACTATTTAATTTAATGATGAAAACCAAATTACACTAACTTGTGTAATATGTGAGCTAAGTGGAAAATTCTTAATATTTTCTGAAGGAGGTGGAGTGATGATGAAAAAGTAACACATCACTGGAGCTTCTGTCAAGCAGTTTTAGAAACCAACCAATGCCAAACAAGGAAAATGTAACCTATTTTCTTATCTGAATGAACTATACTTCAATTTACTTCTTTCAAACAGTCATCTTGCTTTTGTTAATATTCACTTTTAACTTTCTTTTGCACACATTACCAAATGCATCTATCAACTTTTTTAATGACCTCTAATCGTCTGCAATCAGGACTATCATCAGTAATCAATTATATTCAACACCCTTTTATCACTGCAGTTAGTCGCCAACTTACGACCACAATTGTAATTACTTTCAAAAAGTAGGAAAGATGCTTTTAGTGTTAATAAACATGTAAAACTGTTGCAGCTCATTTTACCAACAGCAACTTCAAAGCAAATTTACTAGCTTGGACTACAAAAATACTTGTTAGATAAATACATACTGACGTCATTTCTTGCTTAATCATATTTTACATCCACAAATATAATTTTACATCCAGGCATACAACCACAAGTGGCAAACACAACCTTGTATAATGCCAAATCAACACAACCTCAGATACATATAAATTCCTCACACTTAACCCATAGTCCCCATAGGAGAAGAGAAGCACACCCCACCACACAGTGTGCGTCAAGTCAGTCACACAAATAGGAATGAGGGCGGGGGTCATATCCACAACAGTTTTACTTCATATTCAACTCATGTTCTCTCCCTCCCTACATCTATTACCCATAATAATAATCATAATAGTAATGATAATAATAACTAATAATAATAATAATCTATCTATCTAAATACCAAACTGTTATCCCCCTAAAAAAGGTAGCCAAGACAAGGCACATATACACTCCTCTCACAAGACCCCTAAGCCCAAAACACTGAAAGTCAGGCCTGACACACAAATGGGAACGAGGGCGGAGGTCACATCCACAATAGGGTTCCACAGTTTACTCCTGCCACTTTACATTTAACTGCCCTATCCATCTTTTACCTTTAAACAAGGGAACTACACCTAGCTACACTAATTCAATCAACTGGTACCACACTGGTCACAAAATACACATTTACTAACCACTCAGTCACACTTGTACTGATACTTTTCAAACATTCTATAGCACATCTATCTAACCCTGTAACTTTCCCTGCTTTAATCTTTTTTTACCGCCCCTTATACTTCCTCTTTCATGATCTAGCTATGCATTACTCAACTCTCCTAACACCTTCATTCCATTTTTCCTTCCCATTGCAAAAAAACCCAGCCTCTCTATCTTCCTTTACATTTAAGTCCTTCAAGAATCTCAGTCCATCTTTCCTTAACTGCTTCCTTTTCAACCAACACTGTACCATCCTCTAATAAATATTTGAAGAAAAATATAGAGTTGTAGTCACCACATTAGGATTTCCTCACCTCTGTCCCACCAGACATGAACAGCACATCCTGTGGCATGGCCCCAATCATACGGGCTACATCATCCCGTGCCTGATTGATGACAGTTCTAGCCCTAGCCCCCTCCTCATGGTCAGAGCTTGGATTACCCCAGGCTTCATGCATGCTCTGCTCTACTGCCTGGATCACCTCGGGAGCCAGTGGAGTGGTGGCATTAAAGTCCAGATACACACGCTTTTGGGGGCTGCTGCTAGTGCTGGAACCACTGCTGCTTCCAGACATGCCTCCTGCTCTGCTGGGAACATAAATCTAATCGGTAATCTAGTCCTTGTCTCATGCACATACAAACACATTATTATGATGAGCAACAAAGTTTCTCACAAAAAACAAGGATAAATTTTTGAAAATTCAAAATAATAATAAATTATCAATAAAGCTACCGTGTGTCATAAACACAGCCCATTTTTATTTATTCTGTTTTGGTGTGGGGACTGCATATCCCTGTGGTGGGAGCTGTAAGAATACTACGCCTGTATTCCCTGCATATCGTAAAAGGAAACAAAAAGGGACCTAATCAAGTGTCTGGGAAGCTCCTCCTCTGTATTCTTTCTTATGACAGAGTCCAAAAAGAAATGGGAGAGTAAAGTCTCACTGAACCCTAAATGCCTTGTCTTGGTTATACCCTTTTAATGGAGATGTGTAGGTATAGGTATTTTGGAAAAAACTAAGCAAACCAATTGTATTAAGATGTTTTGTGAGTTGTTTAAAGACTAATTTTTTACTTTCACACAGACCACAATACATTTATACCTCAGTTTTATGGACTTCCTTTTACAGATATCAGATACAACGGACAAAATCTGCAGCAGCCAACTCAATTTGTTTACATCAAAGTAATCACATGAGTAAATTTCTGAAGCCTCACTATATGATCACAGCATGCTAACAACACCTCTTCTCCATCCATAATAGGTCTGATTTTAAATTAAAAACGTCAAAATTATTCTAAATGCATCAAAATCTATACAAATATTGTGTTATTTTGATCCAGGTACAACATTATTGTGAAGATGTAAAAATTTACCAATAATATATATATATATATATATATATATATATATATATATATATATATATATATATATATATATATATATATATATATATATATATATATTATAAGTTACAGAACCCATGCACAACATTGATGATGTATGTTTATATTTATATATGTGTGTATATATATATATATATATATATATATATATATATATATATATATATATATATATATATATATATATATATATATATATATTAATATATATATTTAATATATATATATATATATATATATATATATAATATATATATATATATATATATATATATATATATATATTATATATATATATATATATATATATATATATATATATATATATATATATATTAAATATATATATATATATATATATATATATATATATATATATATATATATATATATATACACAATATAAATATAAACATACATCATCAATGTTGTGCATGGGTTCTGTAACTTATAATTAAAAGGTATGAAGCTTAATCAATGCTATTCATGACAACAAAACACGACAGCATTCTTGAGTTAGTGAGTGCTGTGGCTCAATGTTAACACAATACTGAAATTGTGATGCATTATAAGCAGCAAAGAACCTCATTTTTTGCATTCAGAATGGAGTCTTCTTCCAGTATGTAACACATGATATGACAGTCAAATTCATGACTGTCATTATTAATTTTCTTAAAGTATCACAACTACCCATTCCATACCAGTAGTTACTAAGTATTTATGAAATCATATAAAACGCCTTACAGAAGTTGCAGCATGACCCGCTCCCATGGGTTCTCAAAAACTGTGCTTCCGAGCTCACTCACTGCCTGGTCAAACTCTTTCGTCTGTGTCTCTCTACTTCTACCTATCCTTCTTGCTGGAAGTTTGCTCACATTCAACCTGTCCCTAAAAATGGTGACCGCTCCAATCCTTCTAACTACCGCCCTATAGCTTTGATTTCCTGCCTTTCTAAAGCCTTTGAGTCTGTCCTTAACAAGATAATGAGGCATCTATCAGCTCACAACCTTCTCTCTGATTGCCAGTATGGTTTCTGTAAAGGCCGATCTACTGGTGATCTTCTTGCTTTCCTAACTGAATCTTGGTCATCCTCTTTTAGGGACTTCGGTGAAACCTTTGCTGTCGGCCTTGACATATCGAAAGCCTTCGATAGAGTCTGGCATAAATCTTTAATTTCTAAACTACCCTCCTACGGATTCTATCCTTCTCTCTGTACCTTCATCTCCAGTTTCTTTTCTGACCGGTCTATTGCTGCTGTAGTGGACGGTCACTGTTCTTCTCCTAAAACTATCAACAGTGGTGTTCCTCAGGGTTCTGTCCTATCACCCACTCTCTTTCTATTATTCATCAATGATCTCCTAAGTCTGACTCAATGCCCTATCCACTCCTATGCTGATGACACCACCTTGCATTTTTCAACGTCGTACAACGACGCCCAACCCAACAAGAATTAAATGACTCAAGGCGAGATGCTATAGGACGCTTAACTTCTGATCTTTCACTAGTTTCTGATTGGGGCAGAGCAAACCTTGTTTTGTTCAATGCCTCAAAAACTCAATTTCTACAACTATCTACTCGACATAACCTTCCAGATAACTATCCCCTCTTCTTCAACGACACTCAACTTCCCCTCTCCTCTACATTAAACACACTCGGTCTATCCTTTACTAAAAATCTAAACTGGCAATTTCATATCTCTACTCTTGCTAAATCAGCTTCCAAGAAGTTAGGTGTCCTATGGCGTCTGCGTCCATTTTTCTCTCCCTCTCAGCTGCTTGCTCTGTACAGGGGCCTTATCCGCCCATGTATGGAGTATGGCTCTCATGTCTGGGGAGGCTCAAGTCATACAGCTCTTTTAAACAGAATGGAGTCCAAAGCTTTTCGCCTAATCAACTCTCCTCCTCTAACTGACTGTCTTGACTCTTTAAGTCACCGCCGCAATTTTGCATCTTTATCTATCTTCTACCGCTATCTTCATGCTGACTGCTCTTCTGAACTTGCTAACTGCATGCCTCCCCCCTCCCGCGGCCTCGCTGCACAAGGCTTTCTACTACTTCTCATCCTTATTCTGTCCATCTACCTAACGCAAGAGTTAACCAGTATCTTCACTCTTTCATCCCTTACACTGGTAAACTCTGGAACTCTCTCCCTTTGTCTGTTTTTTCATCTGCCTATGATTTAAACTCTTTCAAAAGAGGAGTGTCAAGACACCTCTCATACTAAATTGAACTGCCCCCCCATTTTTTATTTCTCCTTCTATCCTCTTTACAGGGTCTGGCGACAAGCGGGATTTTTTTTTTTATACTTATTTTTTTTCCCTTAGCTTGTACCCTTTTAATGTAAAAAAATTAATTAATTAATTTTTAAAAATTCGGAAAACTTGCAGGGTGAAATGCCAAACTTTTGGGTAATAGAATATAAAAAGCTTATATAACCAATCCAAACCAAACATAACATAACCTAATCTAATCTTAACCTAACCATAACCAAATGTAACATAACCATAACTTAACATAACATAATCAACCTAACATAACTTGAAATATGCTTTACCAGGTAAATAATGGTGAGCACTGCCTGAAATCTTCACAGATGTGTTGAGTACACTATGTATAGTATGTACCACTTCATATTTATATCCATATTGTCCGAGCAGTAGTTATGCAGGAATACCAAAAGAGAATATCTTACTGATTCTGTATAATTATATAAATATATATATGTATATATATATATATATATATATATATATATATATATATATATATATATATATATATATATATATATATATATATATAGAGAGAGAGAGAGAGAGAGAGAGAGAGAGAGAGAGACCAACTAGGTATGTCCCATGGTAATACCCATCACATTATAAACAGATAGTCCTTCATTTATTTTGGTATTATTTTACATCTTTACCTGAATGCTCTTGAGAATTCAGAGTTGTATTTTTACATTATCAGATGCATTCTGAGAAGGTTTTCTTAATTACATTTCCGTCGCAAATTCTTAGTTTGTGAGATATTTGATATTTTATATGAGATCTCTTCGAAAATAAGGTAAAGTTAAATTTGAGTCAAACCTAGATAAAGTATGGAAAAACCAGGAACAGAAGTTTGATTATAGGACACGCATAAACACCATAGCCACTACACGTACCCAAAGCTATAACAGTAACAGGATATTGAGCTGGAGTCACAGGCGTGAGCCTCTTCCAGAACTTCATGTGAGTATCTGTGAGTTTAGTTTGGTTTGAACAAGTTCTGTCAATGTAGGTTAAGGTTTGGTTAATTTAGGTTTTGTTATGTTATGTTAATTTAAAAGATATCAAATGTTTTCGATGACCAAAAATCGGGGTTTGGGCGAGGTGCAGACGCCATTTTTCCGTAGCCACACGCCAGGTTTTGCGACCGTCAGTGCATTGCGCGTTAGTCAATAGATCATTGTTAGGTTATGTTAGTGAATTTGGCACCTTGTTTATAGCGTAAATCATTGTATTTTGTCTTCCCCACCCAAGAACCCCGCATTCCCACAGGTCCCCAGGCTTGTTGGGGGTGATATGGATATCTTATTATACATGCATTTGCGACGGAAATGAATGTCAAAATCATTCGAAATGGATCAAAATCTATACGAAAAGTATTATTTATATCCAGGTGCATTTTGAAGATGTAAAATGTTACCATTATTTTTCTCCATTTACCGAAACATTTCTTATAAATATTTCTACGTTGAAGAGCAAATGTATCTTGCTTTCCATGCTCCCTTCAATACTGACCTGTGCGTATTTCTAGGAATGACTATCAGTGTGATATGGGAACAAAACAGTTAAGCCAGCATGATCAACACCGACTCCACTCAACACAACGGACGCTCTGCTGCTCACCACTGGTTCAAAGATAATTGTTTTTTTTCCATCATTCTAAATTCTGACACCATATATCCACAACAAGATCCCTTTCCTATATCCAAAATCTACACGTTCCTCACCACAAAAAATATATATTTTCTTCCCCCCCTAGACATGCACTGCCCGCTCCCGCCAGCCAGCCTCACCGCCGCCCACAAACGGGAACCTTAACTGGGGTTTTAAGGGTTTAAGGGGCAGTTCATGAGGCTGGTGGGGACAAAAGGTAACTTAATTTTACATTGATCCACAGTCGGCACTCAGCTTACATTTGTTTACGTCCCGTTTTATCACGTGTAAGCTGGAGAGCGCCTGCGCGGTGCAGGCGGCCAGCTGCTGCTACCCGCACCGTTCAAACTAGTAACGTCCCTCGCTTACTTATAGATCATAGCGTTACACTTCCATTATACTACTATTTCTTCATATTACGGATAAAAGGTACATAAAATATTACTTAGTTTGCCATTGCAAATATGTGCTACTATTATGATTTATATTCATGCCGCCTCTGAAATAAACAGGATGAACATGCCCGTAGATAAAACTGACATACTTATGATTGAAACCAACACTTGCGGTGACAGGATAATCTACTGTCGTAACATAATACTTTCAAGAATTGCCCAGATGAGACGCAGACCCTGGCTTAAATGCCCGGGCGGGATCATGGCTAAAATGCCGGATGGGAGGCAGACCCTGGCTTAAATGCCCGGGTGGGAGGCAGACCCTGGCTTAAATGCCCGGGTGGGAGGCAGACCCTGGCTTTAATGCCAGGGTGGGATGCAGACCCTGGCTTAAATGCCTGGGTGGGAGGCAGACCCTGGCTTAAATGCCCGGGTGGGAGGCAGACCCTGGCTTAAATGCCCGGGTGGGAGGCAGACCCTGGCTTAAATGCCCGGGTGGGAGGCAGACCCTGGCTTTAATGCCAGGGTGGGATGCAGACCCTGGCTTAAATGCCTGGGTGGGAGACAGACCCTGGCTTAAATGCCTGGGTGGGAGGCAGACCCTGGCTTAAATGCTCGGGTGGGAGGCAGACCCAGGCTTAAATCCGCGGGTGGGAGGCAGACCCTGGCTTAAATGCCCGGGTGGGAGGCAGACCCTGGCTTAAATTCCCGGATGGGATCATGGGAGGCTGACCCTGGCTTAAATGCCCGGATGGGATCATGGGAGGCTGACTCTGGCTTAAATGCTCGGGTGGGAGACAGACCCTGGCTTAAATGCCCGGGTGGGAGGCAGACCCTGGCTTAAATGCCCGGGTGGGAGGCAGACCCTGGCTTCAATGCCAGGGTGGTATGCAGACCCTGGCTTAAATGCCCAGGTGGGAGGCAGACCCTGGCTTAAATGCCCGGGTGGGAGGCAGACCCTGGCTTCAATGCCAGGGTGGGAGGCAGACCCTGGCTTAAATGCCTACACGAGGCAGTTCCTTGTCCCCCACCCTTGGAATAATCCAATATTTAGCCATCAGGCAGACCCTGGCTTAAATGCCCGGGTGAACATAAGAACATAAGAAATGAGGAGACTGCAAGAGGCCAGTTAATGACCTACACGAGGCAGTTCCTTGTCCCCCACCCTTGGAATAATCCAATATTTAGCCATCCCACCTATCATCCCTATCCATACTCTCATCCAACCGCCTTTTAAAGCTGCCTATTGACTTACCACTTACTACGTGTCTATCCAGCCTATTCCAATCGTTCACGACTCTGTTTGTAAACCAATATCTACCTATGTCTGTCCTGAATCTAAGTTTTTCTAGCTTGTACCCATTTCCACGTGTCCTATCCTGGCTACTAAATTCTAAAACCTGATCAATGTTTCCCTTATTAATTCCTTTTAACCATTTGAAAACCTCAATCATATCCCCTCTTGCCCTTCTTCTCTCTAGAGAATGGAGATTAAGACGTTTTAACCTATCTTTGTTGGGTAAATTTCTCAGCCCCTGAATCATCTTGGTCATTCTTCTCTGAACTGCCTCCAAGGAGCCTATATCCTTTCTATAATAAGGGGACCAAAATTAAGCTGCATAATCTAGGTGGGGTCTGACTAACGCTAAATACAACCTCAGAATGACCTCAGAACTCCTATTTTTTTGTCACACACCTACTAATAAATCCCAGTATCTTATTGGCCCTATTTCTAGCTATAATACACTGTTCCCTGGGGCGCAAGTCACTGCTTATTTGAACTCCTAAGTCCCTCACACTATATGACCTTTCTAAGATAGTGTCATTTAGTGTGTAGTCTACAGACCTATTTCCTTTACCTACGCTCATAATACTACACTTGTTAACATTAAACTGCATCTGCCATTTCTCTGCCCACTCGTACAGCCTATTTAAGTCATCCTGCAGCATCCTAGCATCGTCTAAATTCTTTACCTGTCTTCCTATCTTTGTGTCATCGGCAAATTTACTGATATCACTATTTATTCCTATCTCTAAGTCATTTATATAAATTATATATTATAAATAACAATGGTCCTAATACTGATCCCTGTGGTACCCCACTAGTGACATTACCCCATTCTGATTTCTTCCCATTGATTTGTACCCTCTGTTCCCTACCAGTAAGCCATCCCCTAATCCATTCTAGTACCTTCCCATCTATGCCGTGAGCCTTAACTTTACTTAATAGTCTTCTATGGGGTACTCTGTCAAAGGCTTTACTGAATTCGAAATAAACGATATCATACTCGTCCCCCTTATCTATTGTTTCAAATACTTTCCTATAGAAGGATAATAAATTTGTGAGGCATGATTTCCCCTTGCTAAAACCATGTTGACTATGTTTAATTAGCTTGTGTTCATCTAAATGTTTCCTAATGGCCCTTGCTATGATAGCTTCTAACATCTTGCCTACTACTGATGTTAAACTAATTGGGCGGTAGTTACTACTTTCTGCCTTATCTCCTTTCTTGAATATAGGAACTACATTTGCCTGCCTCTATAGCCTAGGAACTACTCCTGTGTCTAGTGATTCTCTAAAAATCATTGCAATAGGTTCAACGAGGGTGGGAGGCAGACCCTGGCTTAAATGTCTGGGTGGGAGACAGGCCCTGGCTTATATGCCCGGATGGGATCATGGGAGGCAGACTGTGGCTTAAATGCCTAGGTGGGAGACAGACCCTGGCTTAAATGCCCGGGTGGAAGGCGGACCCTGGCTTAAATGCCCGGGTGGGAGGCGGACCCTGGCTTAAATGCCCAGGTGGGAGGCAGACCTTGGCTTAAATGCCTGGGTGGGAGGCAGACCCTGGCTTAAATGCCCGGATGGGATCATGGGAGGCAGACTCTGGCTTAAATGCCTGGGTGGGAGACAGACCCTGGCTTAAATACCCGGATGGGATCATGGGAGGCAGACTCTGGCTTAAATGCCTGGGTGGGAGACAGACCCTGGCTTAAATGCCCGGGTGGAAGGCAGACCCTGGCTTAAATGCCCGGATGGGAGGCAGACCCTGGCTTAAATGCCTGGGTGGGAGACAGACCCTGGCTTAAATGCCCGGGTGGGAGGCAGACCCTGGCTTAAATGCCTGGGTGGGAGACAGACCCTGGATTAAATGCCCGGGTGGGAAGCAGACCTTGGCTTAAATGCCCGGGTGGGAGACAGACCCTGGCTTAAATGCCTGGGTGGTAGAGAGACCCTGGCTTAAATGCCCGGATGGGATCATGGGAGGCAGACTCTGGCTTAAATGCCTCGGTGGGAGGCAGACCCTGGCTTAAATGCCCGGGTGGGAGGCAGACCCTGGCTTAAATGCCCGGGTGGGAGGCAGACCCTGGCTTAAATGCCCAGATGGGATCATGGGAGGCAGACTCTGGCTTAAATGTCTGGGTGGGAGACAGACCCTGGCTTAAATGCCCGGGTGGGAGGCAGAGCCTGGCTTAAATGCCCAGGTGGGAGGCAGACCTTGGCTTAAATGCCTGGGTGGGAGGCAGACCCTGGCTTAAATGCCCGGATGGGATCATGGGAGGCAGACTCTGGCTTAAATGCCTGGGTGGGAGACAGACCCTGGCTTAAATACCCGGATGGGATCATGGGAGGCAGACTCTGGCTTAAATGCCTGGGTGGGAGACAGACCCTGGCTTAAATGCCCGGGTGGAAGGCAGACCCTGGCTTAAATGCCCGGATGGGAGGCAGACCCTGGCTTAAATGCCTGGGTGGGAGACAGACCCTGGCTTAAATGCCCGGGTGGGAGGCAGACCCTGGCTTAAATGCCTGGGTGGGAGACAGACCCTGGATTAAATGCCCGGGTGGGAGGCAGACCTTGGCTTAAATGCCCGGGTGGGAGACAGACCCTGGCTTAAATGCCTGGGTGGTAGAGAGACCCTGGCTTAAATGCCCGGATGGGATCATGGGAGGCAGACTCTGGCTTAAATGCCTCGGTGGGAGGCAGACCCTGGCTTAAATGCCCGGGTGGGAGGCAGACCCTGGCTTAAATGCCCGGGTGGGAGGCAGACCCTGGCTTAAATGCCCAGATGGGATCATGGGAGGCAGACTCTGGCTTAAATGTCTGGGTGGGAGACAGACCCTGGCTTAAATGCCCGGGTGGGAGGCAGAGCCTGGCTTAAATGCCCAGGTGGGAGGCAGACCTTGGCTTAAATGCCGGGGTGGGAGGCAGACCCTGGCTTAAATGCCCGGATGGGAGGCAGACCCTGGCTTAAATGCCCGGTGGGAGGCAGACCCTGGCTTAAATGCCCGGGTGGGAGGCAGACCCTGGCTTAAATGCCAGGATGGGAGGCAGACTTTGGCTTAAATGCCTGGGTGGGAGGCAGACCCTGGCTTAAATGCCCGGGTGGGAGACACCCTGGCTTAAATACCTGGGTGGGAGGCAGACCCAGGCTTAAATGCCCGGATGGGATCATGGGAGGCAGACCCTGGCTTGAATGCCCGAGTGGGAGGCAGAACTTGGCTTAAATGCCTGGGTGGGAGGCAGACCCTAGCTTAAATGCCCGGATGGGATCATGGGAGGCAGACCCTGGCTTAAATGCCCTGATGGGATCATGGGAGGCAGACCCTAGCTTAAATGCCCGGATGGGATCATGGGAGGCAGACTCTGGCTTAAATGCCCGGATGGGAGGCAGACCCTGGCTTAAATGCCCGGATGGGAGGCAGACCCTGGTTTAAATGCCCGGATGGGGGCAGACCCTAGCTTAAATGCCGGGGTGGGAGGCAGACTCTGGCTTAAATGCCCGGATGAGAGGCAGACCCTGGCTTAAATGCCCGGGTGGGAGGCAGACCCTGGCTTAAATGCCCGGGTGGGAGGCAGACCCTGGCTTAAATGCCCGGGTGGGAGACAGACCCTGGCTTAAATGCCCGGGTGGGAGACAGACCCTGGCTTATATGCCCGGATGGGATCATGGGAGGCAGACTCTGGCTTAAATGCCTCGGTGGGAGGCAGACCCTGGCTTAAATGCCCGGGTGGGAGGCAGACCCTGGCTTAAATGCCCGGGTGGGAGGCAGACCCTGGCTTAAATGCCCAGATGGGATCATGGGAGGCAGACTCTGGCTTAAATGCCTGGGTGGGAGACAGACCCTGGCTTAAATGCCCGGGTGGGAGGCAGAGCCTGGCTTAAATGCCCAGGTGGGAGGCAGACCTTGGCTTAAATGCCTGGGTGGGAGGCAGACCCTGGCTTAAATGCCCGGGTGGGAGGCAGAGCCTGGCTTAAATGCCCAGGTGGGAGGCAGACCTTGGCTTAAATACCTGGGTGGGAGGCAGACCCTGGCTTAAATGCCCGGATGGGAGGCAGACCCTGGCTTAAATGCCCGGGTGGGAGGCAGACCCTGGCTTAAATGCCAGGATGGGAGGCAGACCCTGGCTTAAATGCCAGGATGGGAGGCAGACCCTGGCTTAAATGCCTGGGTGGGAGGCAGACCCTGGCTTAAATGCCCGGGTGGGAGACAGACCCTGGCTTAAATGCCTGGGTGGGAGGCAGACCCAGGCTTAAATGCCCGGATGGGATCATGGGAGGCAGACCCTGGCTTGAATGCTTGAGTGGAAGGCAGATCCTGGCTTAAATGCCTGGATGGGAGGCAGACCCTGGCTTAAATGCCGGATGGGATCATGGGAGGCAGACCCTGGCTTAAATGCCCGGATGGGATCATGGGAGGCAGACCCTGGCTTAAATGCCCGGATGGGAGGCAGACCCTGGCTTAAATGCCCGGATGGGAAGCAGACCCTGGTTTAAATGCCCGGATGGGAGGCAGACCCTGGCTTAAATGCCGGGGTGGGAGGCAGACCCTGGCTTAAATGCCCGGATGAGAGGCAGACCCTGGCTTAAATGCCCGGGTGGGAGGCAGACCCTGGCTTAAGTGCCCGGATGAGAGACAGACCATGGCTTTAATACCCGGATGGGAGGCAGACCCTGGTTTAAATGCCCGGATGGGAGGCAGACCCTGGCTTAAATACCGGAGTGGGAGGCAGACCCTGGCTTAAATGCCCGGATGAGAGGCAGACCCTGGCTTAAATGCCTGGGTGGGAGGCAGACCCTGGCTTAAATGCCCGGATGGGAGGCAGACCCTGGCTTAAATGCCCGGGTGGGAGGCAGACCCTGGCTTAAATGCCCGGATGGGAGGCAGACCCTGGCTTAAATGCCCGGGTGGGAGGCAGGCCCTGGCTTAAATGCCCGGGTGGGAGGCAGACCCTGGCTTAAATGCCCGGGTGGGAGACAGACCCTGGCTTAAATGCCTGGGTGAGAGGCAGACCCTGGCTTAAATGTCCGGGTGGGAGGCAGACCCTGGCTTAAATGCCTGGGTGAGAGACCCTGGCTTAAATGCCCGGGTGGGAAGGCAGACCCTGGCTTAAATGCCTGGGTGGGATGCAGACCCTGGCTTAAATGCCCGGGTGGGGGGCAGATTCTGGCTTAAATGCCCAGATGGGAGGCAGATCCTGGCTTAAATGCCCGGGTGGGAGGCAGACCCTGGGTTAAATGCCCAGATGGGAGGCAGATCCTGGCTTAAATGCCTGGGTGGGAGGCAGACCCTGGCTTAAATGCCCGGGTGGGAGGCAGACCCTGGCTTAAATGCCTGGGTGGGAGGCAGACCCTGGCTTTAATGCCCGGGTGGGAGGCAGACCCTAGCTTAAATGCCCGGATGGGAGGCAGATCTTGGCTTAAATGCCCGGGTGGGAGGCAGACCCTGGCTTAAATGCCCGGATGGGAGGCAGACCCTGGCTTAAATGTCCGGGTGGGAGGTAGACCCTGGCTTAAATGCCCGGGTGGGATGCAGACCCTGGCTGTGATGGGAGCAAGATCACTTTTGTCTGTGATTGGAAGAAAACTTCACCTGCTTGTCTGTGACAGGAGCATCACTTCATTTACCAATGAGGGGAAATAAGCTCAATCTGGCTGGGATAGGAGCAAGACTTAATTTACCTGTGATGGAGAGAAAAAAAAGCAAAGTTTCTGGCTGTGATAGGAACAAGACCTTGGCTTACCTGTCCAGGTGTGATGCAAGTTTTCTCTACTTGACTGTGTTGGAAACAAATTGCAATTTATCTGTGAGGGGAACACGATTTCCTCCTCAGCTCGGTGCTGCTAGGAACAAGACTTTTGTTTTGGGTGTAGGCACTCTTTGTAAGGTGATTAATATAAAACATTTTATAGATAAATTCTATCCCTGCACGGTCTAGATGGTACTTCTTTACTAGATCAGCATCTGTGTACAGGTTGAGGGCATCTTTTCTTGGTCAGTAATTGTGGAGGACACGCTGGGGTTCCTGAGCGTATGCAATCTTTGATGAAATACACCAATAACAATAACGAAGATTACTCTCAACTTACTCCTCAATAGTTAAAAGTCCTTGCTGCCACTTTTACTGCTAACAGAAAAGTTGAGTGAAAGTGAAAGTAAAAGTAAAAGCTGATAACTTTGAGAGCAAAGTTGGAGAGGCGGTAGCCTAGTGGATAGCAGTCGGGCATACCAGCTCAGGGTCCCGCGTTTCAGCCCGGGCACGTACTGGCCACTTTTCTTTGCTACTATCGCCGAGTGGCCTAAGATCACCCACATGTTGCCATAACACTATCCTCGACAGGACTGCAAAGCTATATGCACAAGGAGCTTCTGCTGGCAGCATGAGCCTCTCTATATGAAATGAGGCATCACTTAAAAAATCTAACCCGCACTACTAACGGGCGGAGACCAACCATCTAAGGCCTCCATTGAGCCTATCGGTGCCATGGGTAAGGGATTACATAAAAAAAAATTATCATTTAGGAGTAAAGATTACTTTGAGTAAATGCAGGATACGGGACCTGGTGCATATATATGGAGTTAGCTGTTAGGAGGAGAGGGGTACCGAGTGGGCAGGAAAGGGAGTGAATCAAGTATAATTGTTTATGTAAGGGTGTTGTGGTGACAGGTGTGTGTGAATTAGTTTTGTGAATGAATATTGTTTTGGAGACTAAAATATATTGCGAGAGCCTATTCCAGTCACGTATGGTGCGTGGGAAGCATGGGTGCTTGTATGCATCTGTGTTAGTGTGATGTGTTTGGTATTTTTTGGTTGTGTGTGTTATGAGTACGTTGATTGTTTGTATTGTGTAGATATGTATGTGGATCAATGTTAATGTGATTGTTTGTGATTTTATATTTAAGTGTAAGGGCTGTATTCTTAAACCTCAAGAAAACTTCAGCAACAACTGCTGTGACATATTACTGTCCCCACTCACACTAATGTCAGGTTGTCACAATTTACATATTCTTAAACCTTCATTTTTGTCAGAGCAGATTTGGCAACACCGGTGGTGCGAAAAGTAGGAATTGGTAACTGACACTTGGTCATGGGGTGTTCTGCTGGAACACAGAGATTGTTATCAGAAGATGAATGTGCTGAGATAGAGGATGAGGAAGGAAGTGAGGCATCAATGAAAGGTTTTGCAATAAAGACTTCAATGTCAGAGATGGTCTCATTAGGGGAAGGAGAAGAGGACAGGAGCAAGGTTTGAAGTTTGAGGAGTAGAGGTTGGAGTGTCAGGGTTTATTAAAGAAAAAATATTAGTCACTAGCATTGAAAGAACTACAGGAGCAGTGAGAGAAGTGAAAGGTGAAAAAGCAAGCGATGAAAACGGAGAGAATAATAGCTTTGGAATAGGTAATTCTGCAACATGAAGAAACAAGAGTTAAAGCAATAAAAGCAAGCGCCATACATCAACAATCATATGGCGGTGTGTAAAGCATAAAGGCAAATGGTAGAGTCATCTGTCTTTATAAAGTAAAAGAATACCTTGTTAAATGTTTTTTAGGATATTTAATGTATACATGAACACAAGACCAATACACAGAAGCTTAAACAAACAATTGCAGTGCCAAGACAAAATAATACAAGGTGGCTCCTGAGTGTTTTCATCTTCCACACTCTGTGAAGGTCACGCTCTCTTCTCTTCTCTTCTCTTTAACCAATGATGTATCCTTAATACAATACAAGTTTAACCTGTAAAATAAATTCCCTTGAAAATTACAAATTATGTAATATTGTATAAGAAAAAAAAGTTTCCTCGGTAGTTGCTTTTTCTTTTGCAAATGTAACATTACACTGCTGTAATAACAGTATCCATCTGCTTGTGCTTTGTTAATGTCCAGATTTTACAAATGTGTCCATATCTCCACTGTGTCAACAGAGTTCTCACAATAATCAAGCATGTGCCAAAATAGACTTCAAACTTTGCTAAGAGCTCTAAGAGCCAATTGTGACCTTATATAATCTATCAAAATTGGTTCCATAGTAAATATTTAGTTGGAAATAAATGTCCATACACTGACTTCCCTTTAAAAATTTCCAGTAAAGTTCATTGCTACTGATGTTTAACAAGTAAAGAAATTAAAAGTAAAAAAGTTGTTAACTATTTTACTTAAATTTCATGACAAAATAATGTTTGACAGCTCAATTTCATATATTCGGCATGGTAATTTAGCTTTTTTTTTCTAGTTGGCTGAAATACACTGCGTGAAAAGGGAAGCGTGTCCCCTCCCCCTCATTAATTGAACAAATTGTGTCCATAAATTCACATGACTTCTATCAAATAAATGTGATTGTGATTATTTAATGTTTATATATATATATATATATATATATATATATATATATATATATATATATATATATATATATATATATATATATATATATATATATATATATATATATACTGAATATAGTTTATGATTTAATGATAATGGGTCATCTGCAGGAAAAAATACCAAAGGTCTGCACATTCAACTTTCTTCGACCAATTTCTGATTTTTTTTGTGCATTTAAATAATAATTAAATAATATTTCTTGAGGCATGATCTTCCAAAATTAGAGCACCGCTCATGGCTTGGACTGATGCACCTTGGCAAAACATCATTATCTTTAGCTTGCTAAATCATTTTAGTAGCCTTTTCTTTTTTAGCCCAGAACTTCTAAAACCATCTAAACATGTTGTATTCTATCATCTTAACATACAACCATATACATCTATACCTTTCACTCATTAAACTGATATTGCTGCTTATATATTAATTTTTCTAATAAAAAACAAAAACTGTTTTAAAATCAGTTATGTGATTTAAAGTTTTAATACTCATGTTATTAAATTCCTACTGCAATTAATAATAATCCTGATGGAACTAAACAAGCTTGTCCTTTACATTGCAAATATGATTGATATTATATTTCATATATAACTGTCTTTATACAGACAATTACCTGTCAGAAATTTATTTAATGACCAATAGTCAGAAGAAAAGAAATATCAAGAGATAAAAAATCTTTAGTTGAGAATGGTAAATGAATGCAATCACATAAACTAAAAACTTGAATATCCTGAACTATATATCAAAATTGACAAACCATCCTCAATCAATATCGTCATAAATATAGCAACTGTACCACTTTCTCATACAGTATCTAGAACTGTGATGCCTTACCTGACTTCTTGGCTAAGAACTTCAATCTAAATCTAACAGATTCATACAGGAACCTTGGAGGCACATAAGGATTCCACTTACAGTGACATTGCTAAACTTTAAAGTATCTAAAATTTGCTCTTGATCTATGACAACGCCTGATATCACTGGCATCAAATTGATAATCGTTATATATTCATATGTTCAAGCCATACTTTATAGATTTCTGTAGATAAGTAAAGCAAAGCATAAGAGCAGACAATTACACCAAACATCTTGTGTTCTTTGATGAGTAAAAAAAAATATACATAAATAAAAATCACTGGCATTCTTAAACTCCAGAGTAAAGGAAATGTTCCATGAAAGAACAATAACAAAGGAATTCACAACTACACTGGTAATATATAGGATGAGCTCACACAAACAATTAAAGCTTAACACTTATGCCAGTAATTGTTTTCCTTCAATCAGCTTGCAGGGAAATGTTACTGAAAAATATTGTTGGTTATGTGCCTTATAGTTTGGGTGTATGTGTGCGTGTATTTTCCCAGATGTAGGTAAATACACAATCGTGTATGTATGGATGTATATGTGTTATTCACCATGATCTGGAGGATCACGCACTGGACTCGTGATCATCAGCCATCATATTTCCTGAAAGAGTTCAGAGCTCATAGACAGATCTATTGGTAAGGCCGAGATCTTTCACACATCACATACACCCATCCCTTTGCTCAAGGGCGATAGTAACAACTCCCTATTAGTGAAAAATCCTTAGCGACCAGAACAGGGTTCAAACTCATGCCTTGCCGAGTGTCAGACGGGGACATTAACCACTGAACCACGGGAGTGTGTGTGTATCTATGTCTGCATGTGTGTATTCACCTAGTTGTAGGTAAATGTATACATGTATGCATGTATATGAGTGTATGTGTGTGTGTCTATATCTATTTATCCAGTCTTTCCTTTAGTTGTTGTACATTCTTTACCATTATCACCTCTTCTTTCTGTCTATTTATTTATGGAAATATTTATACTTCTCTGGGAAAATCTGTACTTTTTTATGTTGTGTATGTCATTAATTATAGTCTTGAGGATCACGTTCTGGATTCATGATCGCCAACCATTATCCTCTCCATGAGAGAGCTTAGAGCCTATTATAGCTTGATCTATAGGTAAGGTTGTGATCTATCACACATCACACACACCATCCTCTTGCTCAAGGAGGACAGTAACTACTTGGTCATCAATGAAAACTATGCATCTTGAGTAAGGTGTGAACCCGAGCCTGCAGAGTGACAAGCTAAGACGTTACCACTGAGCAATCAAGGGTACGTGTGTGCGTGTATTTACCTAATTGTACTATACATGGCCTCTTGTCTTGTCTCAGTATCTATATTTGTACAGTCTACCTTTTAGTTGTACATTCTTTGGCATTATCACCTCTTCTTTCAGTCCATTCCTAGTATCTGTATTTCTCTGGAAAAAGCTGTAATTTTTTTGTTCAGGCAAATTCCTTTTTGCAATTGTTTTTTTTATTTTATTTTATTTTTTACATTAAAAGGGTACTGGCTAAGGGGAAAAAAATTAAGTATAAAAAAAAATCCCATTTGTCGCTAGACCCTGTAAAGATAGTAGGAGAAATAAAAAATGGGGGGCAGTTCAATTTAGTATTAGAGGTGTCTTGACACTCCTCTTTTGAAAGTGTTTAAGTCATAGGCAGGTGGAAAAACAGACAAAGGGAGAGAGTTCCAGAGTTTACCAGTGTAAGGGATGAAAGAGTGAAGATACTGGTTAACTCTTGCATTAGGTAAATGGACAGAATAAGGATGAGAAGAAGTAGAAAGTCTTGTGCAGCGAGGCCACGGGAGGGGGGAGGCATGCAGTTAGCAAGTTCAGAAGAGCAGTCAGCATGAAAATAGCGGTAGAAGATAGATAAAGATGCAACATTGCGGCAGCGACTTAAAGAGTCAAGACAGTCAGTTAGAGGAGAAGAGTTGATTAGGCGAAAAGCTTTGGACTCCATCCTGTTTAAAAGAGCTATATGAGTTGAGCCCCCCCAGACATGAGAGCCATACTCCATACATGGGCGGATAAGGCCCCTGTACAGAGCAAGCAGCTGAGAGGGAGAGAAAAATGGACGCAGACGCCATAGGACACTTAACTTCTTGGAAGCTGATTTAGCAAGAGTAGAGATATGGAATTGCCAGTTTAGATTTTTAGTAAAGGATAGACCAAGTGTGTTTAATGTGGAGGAGAGGGGAAGTTGAGTGTCGTTGAAGAAGAGGGGATAGTTATCTGGAAGGTTATGTCGAGTAGATAGTTGTAGAAATTGAGTTTTTGAGGCATTAAACAAAACAAGGTTTGCTCTGCCCCAATCAGGAATTAGTGAAAGATCAGAAGTTAAGCGTCCTATAGCATCTCTCCTTGAGTCATTTAATTCTTGTTGGGTTGGGCGTCGGTTGTACAACGTTGAAAAATGCAAGGTGGTGTCATCAGCATAGGAGTGGATAGGGCATTGAGTCAGATTTAGGAGATCATTGATGAATAATAGAAAGATGGTGGGTGATAGGATAGAACCATGAGGAACACCACTGTTGATAGTTTTAGGAGAAGAACAGTGACTGTCCACTACAGCAGCAATAGACCAGTCGGAAAGGAAACTGGAGATGAAGGTACAGAGAGAAGGATAGAATCCGTAGGAGGATAGTTTAGAAATTAAAGATTTATGCCAGGCTCTATCGAAGGCTTTCGATATGTCAAGGCCAACAGCAAAGGTTTCACCGAAGTCCCTAAAAGAGGATGACCAAGATTCAGTTAGGAAAGCAAGATCACCAGTAGATTGGCCTTTACAGAAACCATACTGGCAATCAGAGAGAAGGTTGTGAGCTGATAGATGCCTCATTATCTTCTTGTTAAGGACAGACTCAAAGGCTTTAAAAAGGCAGGAAATCAAAGCTATAGGGCGGTAGTTAGAAGGATTGGAGCGGTAATCTTTTTTAGGGACAGGTTGAATGTGAGCAAACTTCCAGCAAGAAGGATAGGTAGAAGTAGAGAGACACAGACGAAAGAGTTTGACCAGGCAGTGAGCAAGTTCGGAAGCACAGTTTTTCAGAACAATAGGAGGGACTCCATCCGGACCGTAAGCCTTCCGAGAATCAAGACCAGAGAGGGCCTGGAAAATGTTATGATAAAGAATTTTAATTTTAGGGATGAAGTAGTCAGAGGGTGGAGGAGTAGGAGGAATATGCCCAGTATCATCCAAAGTAGAGTTGGTAGCAAAGTTTTGAGCGAAGAGTTCAGCTTTAGAGAAAGAAAAGACAGCTGTGGGGCCATCTGGTTGAAGTAAAGGAGGGAAAGATGAAGAAGTGAAATTGTTAGAGATATTATTGGCTAGATGCCAGAAATCACGAGAAGAGTTAGTGTTGGAAAGACTTTGACATTTTCTATTAATGAAAGAGTTTTTAGTAAGTTGAAGAATAGATTTGGCATGATTACGGGCAGAAATATATAGGGCATGAGTTTCAGCAGATGGATGACTACGGTACCGTTTGTGAGCCGCCTCTCTATCATTGACAGCACGAGAACAAGCAGAGTTAAACCAGGGCTTTTTAGCTTTAGTATTAGAGAAAGTATGAGGAATGTATAGCTCCATGCCAGAGACAATCACCTCTGTTATGCGCTCGGCACAAAGAGAAGGATCTCTGACATGGAAGCAGTAATCATCCCAAGGAAAATCAGAATAGTACTGCCTCAGGTCCTCCCACTTAGCAGAGTTGAAATGCCAGAAGCACCTCTGCTTAGGCAGGTCCTGAGGCTGCATTGGAGTGATAGGACAGGTAACAGAAATAAGATTGTGATCGGAGGAGCCCAACGGAGAGGAAAGTTTAACAGAGTAAGCTGAAGGGTTGGAAGTGTGTGTATTGACCTAATAATAGTATGTAAAGCCTGAACTACACTCCTGTGGTCTTGTCTCTGTATCTATATTTGTATAACCTTTCCTCTAGTTGTACATTCCATGCCATTATCACCTTTTCTTTCAGTTCATTCCAAATATCTCTACTTCTCTGGGGAAAGCTGTACTTTTTTGTGTTGTTCTGCCAAATTGCTTTTTGCAATTTTGTGTTTGTGTGTGCATGTGCACGTGTGAATGTTTGTGTGGGTTATTTTTGTGTTGCCCTCCAAAAACATAATTTAAGGGAGGAAAGGAGATGGGGTAGTTCATCAGTGACATGTTTATAATCTGTTAGAGGCTAGTGATGGAAGGGAATTATCAATTCTACAAAGAACAAAGGTTTCTTAATATTGAGACATTTAAAAGGCCTCGAGAACTATATAATGATATTGAATGTGTTTCATGTGCCATTCCCTCGTTACCAAGCTCCTTGGCTTACTTTAATTACATTTAAATATGAATGGTTATTTTGGATTATTCATTTACAATAAATCAATCAGAAAACAAACTTGACATTTTACAAGCAAACTTGTTCCTCATTATAAAATGTGGTGTGTGTCTGAAGAATGTTCCAGACTCAAGAATATTATAATGGTAAAGAAAAAAAAAAATTCTTAGTGCATTGAAAAAGTTGTTTATACAGTGGTACCTCAGTATGTCAGAGCTGGAATATGCAGAAGTAATGTGGTCCCCGCACAAGAAAAAGTATGTGTTGAAATCAGAAAGAATACAGAGAATTGCAATTCAGATAGTGCCAGAATTGGAAGACCTACTATATGAGGAAAGATTAAAAGAAATGCACTTAACAACATCGAGAGAAAGAAGAGAAACAGGTGACTTAATCATAATATATAAATTGATGAACAACCTGGAGGAAACAGATAGAAAAGACCTAATATTAAGAAGAAAAGGAGAGGCTAAAAATTTGAGGGGACACAAGAAAATACTGCATAAAGGAATTTGCTTGAAAGATACAAAAAAGTACAGTTTTCCCCAAAGAAGTATAGATACTTGGAACGGACTGAAGAAAGAGGTGATAATGGCAAAGAATGTACATCAACTGAAAGAAAAACTGAACAAATATAGATACGGAGACAGGACCACATGAGTGTAGCTCAGGTCCTGTATACCAACTAGGTAAACAATTAGGTAAATACACACACACAAAGGTATAAATCTGGAAAAAAAATAGTTAGCATTGCCTCTTTCAAAGCAGACCATGTAGTCCTGGAGGAGATATAGAAGTAAAGCAGGAGGAATCATATAAAGAGAAAATGGGGATTCATGCAAAAGCAAACTATACTGAAATTAGAATTTTTTTCGGCAAAAGTTATTAGACAAGAATTAAGGAACAAAGGAAGTACAAGATAAATATGATTTCTTCTTGATGATATACGGACGAGGAGTCAAGAAGTACGTTCCATTTTACAAAGTAAATGAAAAAGGAGAAGAAAAGAAAAAAAGAATGGTTTAACAGAAAGTGTGATAGAGAAAAAAAAGGTATGTACAGCATGGATGAGAATGAAAAGAAAACTGATGCAGGGAACGAAAGAAGAATATAAATTAGCAAGGAAGGAATATGTAAGGGTAAGAAGAGAGGAGGAGAAGGGATATGAAAAGGATATAGTAGTTTATTAGTGTAAGGAAGAACCAAAGTGGTTTTATAATCTATTGATGGAAAAATAAAACAAAAAAATTATAGCTCGGTTGAAGGAAAATAAGGAAATATATGAAGACCCGAAGAAAATATGTGAAATACTGAACAGAATTTTCAGAATGTGGGTAAAAGAGAATCTGAATTTGAAAAACCATAGACAAAAGCGAAAAAATATGTGGGATATCAGGATAAATAAGATGTAAAAAGATATAAGGGAAATTAAGAAGGAATTGGATGAGAGAAAAGTAATAGGATCTATTGGAGTATCAAGATACATCTTAAAAGACTGTAGACAAGAAACGGTAGAGACATTTAATTATATAATTGAGTTCTCTCAAAATAGGTCCCTAAAGTCCTTAAAGAATGGGAGAGCTAATATAATGCCTATTTTCAAATATGGAGACATATAAGAACCACTTGATTATAGACCAGTGTCACTGACTAGCATAGTCTGTAGGATACGTGAAAAATTTATCTAGAAACAATGGACTGATTGCTTAGAAAAAGAAGGAACAATAATAGATTGACAATTTGAATTCAAAACAGGAAGATCATGTGTTTCTTGATTTCTTAAGTTTTTACTCAAGAGTGAGATATAACGCAAGACTGTGATGAATGGGCGGATTGCATATATTTAGACTTAATTAAAAAAAGGCATTTGATAAGGTTCTGCACAGGAGATTACTATGGAAGTTGGACTACCTTAGGAAGGTCATATAGTGTGAGGGACTTAGGAGTTCAAATAAGCAGTGACTTGCACCCCAGGGAACAGTGTATTATAGCTAGAAATAGGGTCAACAAGATACTGGGATTTATTAGTAGGTGTGTGACAAATAGGAGTTCTGAGGTCATTCTGAGATTGTATTTAGCGTTAATTAGACCCCACCTAGATTATGCAGCTCAATTTTGGTCCCCTTATTATAGAAAGGATATAGGCGCCTTGGAGGCAGTTCAGAGAAGAATGACCAAGATGATTCAGGGGCTGAGAAATTTACCCTACAAAGATAGGTTAAAACGTCTTAATCTCCACTCCCTAGAGAGAAGGGCAAGAGGGGATATGATTGAGGTTTTCAAATGGGTAAAAGGAATTAATAAGGGAAACATTGATCAGGTTTTAGAATTTAGTAGCCAGGATAGGACACGTGGAAATGGGTACAAGCTAGAAAAATTTAGATTCAGGACAGACATAGGTAGATATTGGTTCACAAACAGAGTCGTGAACGATTGGAATAGGCTGGATAGACAAGTAGTAAGTGCTGAGTCAATAGGTAGCTTTAAAAGACAGTTGGATAGGGATGACAGGTGGGATGGCTAAACATTGGATTATTCCAAGGGTGGGGGACAAGGAACTGCCTCGTGTAGGTCATTAACTGGCCTCTTGCAGTCTCCTCATTTCTTATGTTCTTAATACATTGCAGGATTGAAGGGAACACTTATAATCTAAATGGATGACTACCTAAAAGGAAGAGAAATGAGAACAGTAGTAAAAGATGAAAAATCAGAATTGACGGAAGTGAAAAGTGGAGTACAGTGCTCCTTCCAATTTTGCAGTACAGTAAAATGGTCATTTAAATTAATTTTCTTATGGATAATGATAATGTTTGTTTTTCTGTATTTTTCTTTATTGTAGGATGCATAATTACATGTATTTGTGTATAAACAAGGGCAAAAATATGACTAAAATCACCATAAGGTTAATGATTCCAATTTTGCGAATTCAAATTTTGCGGCTTGCAATGTCGACCAATTTAACACAAAATTGGAGGGAGCACTATACCACAGGGATCAGTTTTGATGCCAATAATATTTTTTGTATATGTAAATGAAATGACAGAAGGAGTAAACAGTTACATAAGTCTGTTTGCAGATGATGCAAAATTACTAAGGAAGATAGGAAACCACAAGGATTATGAGGAGTTACATAATTCTATAAACAAGATATATGAGTGCAGCAAGAAATGGGATATGGAATTCAATGCAATAAAAAAAGCCATGTATTTAAAATGGGAATGAGTGCAATGAGACCCTCATGGACATACAAGTTAGGACAAAATATTATATCAAAAGAAAAAGAAGAGAAAGATTTGGGAATGGTAAAACAGAATAATTTGTCTCCAGAGAAACATAAAATATTTGGTGATACATTCAGGATCATCAGAAATAATTGGATTTGTTTTCACTTACTAGATAAAGATATGATGAGAAAAATTTTAACTTCAATGATTAGAACAAAACTTCAAAATACAAAAGTAATATGGTCATCTCATTAGAAAAAACATGTTTTGAAATTAGAAAGGATGCATAGAATAGCAACTAAGATGGTGCCAGAATTAAAAAGATCCAACATATGAGGAAAGATTTAAAGAAATGCAACTAAGCACACTTGAAGAGAGAAGAGAAAGTTGAGACTTAATCATAATGTATAAATTGATGAACAACCCGGAAGAAACAGATAGAAAAGATCTAATATTGAGAAGAAAAAAGGAGAAATTGGATATTTGAAGGGACAAGAAAAAACTACAGAAAGGAATTTGCTTGAATACAAAAAAGTACAGCTTTCCCCAGAGAAGCATATATACTTGGAATGGACTGAAGGAAGAGGTGATAATTGAAAGAAAAAATGGACAAATATAGATGCGGAGACAGAACCACACAGGCCCTGTATACTACAATTAGGTAAATACAACTAGGTAAATACACACACACACACACACACACACACAGACACTCAAAATTGTTTTACATATATTCATATCAATTTCTGGCTTTATTAAACCATCATGAATTCAAAGTATAAAAATAAATAATATTTTTGATGTACCGTATATACCAGACTATAAGGCGACTGGTTATATAAGATGACCCCCAATTTTCGAGGAAAAAAATTTGGTTTTGAGCTATTATTGCTATATTAAACGACCCCCTTTCTTAAGGTAAGGTTCACTGTTCACCCGTCCTTAATTTAGTACTCCAACAATTTTTTCCAACACTAGTTGCTCAAGATGTAATTAGTTAAAGGAATTAAAAAACTACTTATTGTACGCATATTACTTTTACTAAACAATAGTCTGATTTTTTCAAAACATAAAGAAACATTATCATAAACATCAGCACCACCATGCCGGGCATGCTCTAATACCTTGTTTCAACAATTGCCTCAAATATTCGAAACATAGATATTTAATTAAAAACCTTCAAAATCATCTTCATCTAATACAGTAAGCATGTCAAATATATCTTGAGATACATGTTCAAGGGCATCATCATACGGGTCAAATTCTGCATCATCTGGGTTGTCGTCTGCAGCTTCATCATCAGTGTCGTCTACTGACGTTGTTAGGGTGGGCCCGCACGCCTGTGTATGTGTGTAGGTGTATATATATACATATATATATATATATATATATATATATATATATATATATATATATATATATATATATTATGCATACACGTGTGTGGCTGCAGAATGAATTCCAAGGTACTTTGGCGCTGAATATTCATCACGGAGTTATAGGTTTGGGTTTTATTCTCGGTGTATAAGACGACCCTTAGATTTAGAAGCCTTAAACTTGTCAAAAAATCTCGTCTTATAGTCCGGTATATACGGTATTACTGCTACAAATATGGTCTGAAATGTTTGAACCAAATTTCCATGTTATATGCTTATATGCCAATTAAGTAATATATTGTCTATTTGCTTGTGGTATTGTGTGGACAGTGTGGTTGTTTCAAAATTTTATTTTTGAAAGAGTAGTTTTCTATTACAAAAAAGAAATCCATAGTTTGTGCATTTTAATAAATACTACATTGTAACTAAAATTTGAATGCAAATAAGGACTTTTGAAATAAAATTAACGCTTGAATCTGATTTCAAAGAAGTTTCTTGTTTCTATATAAAGCAATTAAGTTACCAGTGGATGTTTAAGCACTCCCATGATTGCAGAACATGTATATGTGGGTATGTTATTTTGTGTTAAGTGATCTAATGTTATTTTTCTACTGTGAAAATGTTGACAGTTGTTACTTGTTATAGTTAAAGTTGCCATGGAAACATTAAAATTTTCTTTGCCCAAAGCCCTAGTCCTAAGACATGGAATGGCACAAGGTAACTAAACACACACATTCTAAAGTTCACATAGCAATTATACACAACACTGGTGCTTCTGTAATAATCAACTGATGGATTAATAATGCAATGCTAAGGTTGTCTCTCTTACACACACACACACACACACACACACACACACACACACACACACACACATGCACGTGCGCACACACACACACACACACACACACGCACACACACACACACACACACACACACACACACGCACACACACACACACACACACTACACACACACACACTAAACACACATACAGACACACACAAACATACAGGAATATTTTGTTTCAATTTAAAGGTTTATCTAATCAAGAAGTTTTACCATTTTGACAAAACAAAAATAGTTGGAATTAATATTGGTGCAAGTAAAGATCAGAATCTGAAATACAGCTTCTAATTCCTCACAACCTTTCTCCTGTGTTCAATGAAAAAGTCATAAGCTAACAAAATTAGCTATTCCACTCTTATGTTAAACATGATGTACTGAAAAGCCAGACCCACTCTGATAAGGTCAGGGATGTTACAAAAGTTTTTGTTATGGTTCACTCATTACTGTGGTACCTCACTGACCATGGTTTGTGGTGGTTTGTTTCTCTTACATTTATGGTTGTTTATTACTGGAACATATTTTGAATCTAGGAAGACTCATAGATGTGATGTTAATACAAGATAGCTATGGGAGTAAGGAACCACTGTAATGGGCACCCATACAAATAACAATGCAACCTGAAGAGACCCAACAAAGCAGCTGGGCCATTCACAACTGCTGCCCGAGGTGATGATGACCAGGGACTGCAGCTCCAAACAACATACGACGCAGTGCCACTCCCACAGCTGGGCACGATGCCCACGTGCACACCAACCCCATCAGAATGATGATCCCAGGCCCACAACCAAAGTTGTGGGGTGGGTGAGGGGCAGGAGCAGGGCGGGGCCGACTGGCTGTGAGTCCCACGGGGGGGCAGAGCGAGCCAGAGAATGGCGCCAGGCGTCATTTGCGGCACGACACCCAGGTAGTGTGGGCAGTGGTGCTAGGCAGGAGGTGTCCACATACAAGCACCAGTACCGCTCAAGGCAGCAGGCGGCTGTACTCCATGAATAGACTCCACTTGCGCACACTCTCCCAGGTGCGGCATACATACTGGTACCTGTGATCATTTTTTTATTATGCTGTATACATGTGAAATTTTACAATTTTGCTATGAATAACTTAACAGGTAGTAGTACCTTACTTGTAAATGGGATTAAATATTGAAGGTGCTGTTATATGGTAGCATTCTTCATTATCTTGTTAAGAGACATAAAATGTGGGTAAGCAGATCATAGATGATATCCTTCTTGCTGGAAGTTTGCTTACATTCAACCTGTCCCTGAAAAGGATGACCGTTCCAATTCTTCTAACTACCCCCCTATAGCTTTGATTTCCTGCCTTTCTAAAGCTTTTGAGTCTGTCCTTAATAAGAAGATAATGAGGCATCTATCAGCTCACAACCTTCTCTCTGATTGCCAATATGGTTTTCGGAAAGGCTGGTCTACTGGTGATCTTCTTGCTTATCGAACTGAATCATTATCATCCTCTCTTAGGAACTCCAGTGAAACCTTTGCTGTCAGCCTTGACATCGAAAGCCTTTGATAGAGTCTGGTATAAATCATTAATTTCTAAACTACCCTCCTACGGATTCTATTCTTCTATCTGCACCTTTATCTCCAGTTTCCTTTCTGACCATTCTATTGCTGTTGTAGTGGACGATCTCTGTTTTTTCCCTAAAACTACCAACAGTGGTGTTCCTCAGGGTTCTGTCCTATCACCCACTCTCTTTCTACTATTCATTAATGATCTAAATCTGACTCAATGCCCTATCCACTCCTATGCTGATGACACCACCTTCCATTTTTCAATGTCGTACAACAGACGCCCAACCCAACAAGAATTAAATTAATCAAGGCGAAATGCTATAGGACGCTAAACTTCTGATCTTTCACTAGTTTCTGATTGGGGCAGAGCAAACCTTGTTTTGTTCAATGCCTCAAAAACTCAATTTCTACAATTATCTACTTGACATAACCTTCCAGATAACTATCCCCTCTTCTTCAACGACACTCAACTGCCCCTCTCCTCTACATTAAACACACTCTGTCTATACTTTAATAAAAATCTAAACTGGCAATTTCATATCTCTACTCTTGCTGAATCAGCTTCCAAGAAGTTAGGTGTCCTATGGCATCTGCGTCCATTTTTCTCTCAACTGCTTGCTCTGTACAGGGACCTTATCCGTCCATGTATGGAATATGGTTCTCATGTCTGGGGGGGCTTAACTCACACAGTTCTACTGAACAGGGTGGAGTCTAAAGCTTTTCGTCTAATCAACTCTCCTCCTCTAATTGACTGTCTTGATTCTTTAAGTCAGCGACACATCTTTATCTATTTTCTACCACTATTTTCATGCTGACTGCTCTTTTGAACTTGCTAACTGCATGCCTTCCCCCCCTCTCGCAGTCTCGCTGCACAAGACTTTCTACTTCTTCTCATCCTTATTCTGTCCATCTTTCTAATGCAAGAGTTAACTAGTATCTTCACTCTTTTATCCCTTACACTGGTAAACTCTGGAACTCTCTTCCTTTGTCTGTTTTTCCACCTGCCTATGACTTAAAATCTTTCAAAATAGGAGTTTCAAGACACCTTTCATACTAAACTGGACTTCCATTCCCAGCCTCTATTTTTCCTACTGTCCTCTTTACAGGGTCTGGCAGCAAGCAGGATTTTTTTTTTATACATATTTTTGTTTTCCTTTAGCCCCTTTTAATGATAAAAAATCTCAACATTGGGTATCATACTCTCTAGGAGCAATAAAAACGGAATTTATCAATTATTATGTTGTTCCAATTAATATAGCTACACTGTGTATAATCTATGCTACTATATGAGTTGATTTGGCCTTGAATTATACTACTCCTGTGTTATACGATGCATAAGTGTACAATATTTTGTGCATACAATTAATCTGCAATAGTATCTCTTTTTCAATTTATGATCATCATGTAATCATATATATGATCAATAGCCTAAGTAATTGGAGCACATTACATTTCTACAGGCATTTGTTCACATAAGTACATAAGAACATAAAAATATAAGAAAGCTACAAAAGGCCTGCAGGTCAGCACTAGATAGTTCTTGTTACTCCACTCCCCTATTACCTACAACCACCTGCTGCTGCTGTGTTGTGTTAACAGTTTTTTTATTATTTACCTCCGATTATAGTAAGCTATAGTTTATTTACCTCTTATTATCTTTATTTAATTAATAAATAAACGCAGTAACTACTGATAAAAAGGAAAACGAGGCGGGAGACGAGATATTGCTAGCTGGCAGCGCGTCAAGGACTGATGGAGAATGGAGGTGAGTGTGTTGCCTCTGCCCACTGCTGAAAGCTAGTGATCTCGTGCATGTGCACCTCCATCCGATCACTCTACACTAGCTGGACACTTCAAACTGCTACACCGACACAAGCTGGCCACTTTTCTTTGGTAATACCGCCAAGTAGCCCACATGCTGCCATAACACTATCCTCAACGGGACTGCAAAGCTACCGTATTTGATGGCATATAAGACGCACTATTTTGCCCAAAAAAGTCTCCCAAAATCATCCCTGCGTCTTATATGTGAAGGCAAGGCCTCCGAGACTCACTACAGGAGGCTGATTTTACCCCAGATGGTCATTTTTACCTACAGTAGCCTGGCTCCATTGATAATATTACCAGTATTTATTGAAACATTATTATTGCTAATTATTATCTTACATTATTACTATCTGTACTGAAAAGAATTACGGTACTTATGGTATACTAGCTGTTCAAATAGTAAACACCTGGGTGAGTTTGGTGGCTGAACGCCATCTATTGTCACTTGTGGGAAACCACTAAGTTGTCAGTTTGTGTATTGAGTGCATACCAGCTTAATAATATTTTCTGCTATACATAAGGTGCTTTGGCTTGTATTGCAGTTTTTTGTAATGTAATGATAGCTTGCTATAAAAGAACTATGCTGAAATATACTAATACACTTAAACATTTTTTTCCCTAAATATGCCCTGCTAAATTGGGGATGCGTCTTATATGCCGTCAAATACGAGATATGCTTGAGGAGCTCCCGCTGGCAGCATGAGCCTCTCAATAAGAGTTTCCACAGAAAGATTCAGAAGACTACCACCAGTTGGCAGCACCATCAGTATCCCAGCCTATTCACATAAAATTCAATGAAACTACATAGCCTACTCTTAATCTTGCCATTTCAGATGATAACTAAACAAATTTCAAGTAAAAACAAAGGACAGATAATGAGAGAGAGAGAGAGAGAGAGAGAGAGAGAGAGAGAGAGAGAGAGAGAGAGAGAGAGAGAGAGAGAGAGAGAGAGAGAGAGAGAGAGAGAGAGAGAGAGAGAGAGAGAGAGAGAGAGAGAGAGAGAGAGAGAAAAGAAAAAAAAAGAGAAAAAGAGACAAAAAAAGATAAAAAGAGAGAGAGAGACAGAGAGAGAGAGGAGAGAGAGAGAGAGAGAGAGAGAGAGAGAGAGAGAGAGAGAGAGAGAGAGAGAGAAGAGAGAGAGAGAAGAGAGAGAGAGAAGAGAGAAGAGAAGAGAGAAGAGAGAAGAGAGAAAAGAGAAGAGAGAAAAGAGGAGAGAGAAAAGAGGAGAGAGAAAAGAGAAGAGAGAAAAGAGAAGAGAGAAAAGAGAAGAGAGAAAAGAGAAGAGAGAAGAGAGAAGAGAGAAAAGAGAAGAGAGAAAAGAGAAGAGAGAAAAGAGAAGAGAGAAAAGAGAAGAGAGAAAAGAGAAGAGAGAAAAGAGAAGAGAGAAAAGAGAAGAGAGAAAAGAGGAGAGAAGAGAAGAGAGGAGAGAAGAGAGGAGAGAAGAGAGAAGAGAGGAGAGAGGAGAGAAGAGAGAAGAGAGAAGAGAAGAGAGGAGAGAAGAGAGAAGAGAGAAGAGAGGAGAGAAGAGAGAAGAGAGGAGAGAGGAGAGAAGAGAGAAGAGAGGAGAGAAGAGAGGAGAGAAGAGAGGAGAGAAGAGAGAAGAGAGAAGAGAGAAGAGAAGAGAGAAGAGAAGAGAGAAGAGAGGAGAGAAGAGAGGAGAGAAGAGAGAAGAGAGAAGAGAGGAGAGAAGAGAGAAGAGAGGAGAGAAGAGAGAAGAGAGGAGAGAAGAGAGGAGAGAAGAGAGAAGAGAGGAGAGAAGAGAGGAGAGAAGAGAGAAGAGAGAAGAGAAGAGAGAAGAGAAGAGAGAAGAGAGGAGAGAAGAGAGAAGAGCGAGCGAGCTTTGCTCAAAACAATATCTCTACTTTTCTATGTTGAAAAAAGATATTAAAAGATAGTGCTGTGAATGACACTACTTTGAAATACTTAGCATGATACTCACCAGGATTTCTCCGTCAGGGTGAGATGGGTGAGAGGCAGACGGCGCAGACTCAGCACCTGTCGCCGCATTTCACGTATGGCCTCACTAAAGGAGACTACAGGACCTAGGGAGTATTGGCAAAAAATACATATAAATGAATACATAAAATAATGATAAAAATAACTTTGAGATACAAGCAACCATTGTAAGAAGTGGACCCACAAGTGAGGAGTTAAGATGCATTGAGATGGAGTACATCTGTGAAATTATGAGGATAGGTATAGTGGGGATCAGCTATAATGAGTTATTTTTTCCTAGACAGATTTACACCTAGTGTATAGGAGTGAAAATATCCCATTCAGTTGTAACACAGATGTAGAGATACAAGAAACACATTGTGCTAGTATAAACACAGGAAAATAGTTGGTGAAAGCCTGCTACAGATGCTTTTTTATGGTTAATAGTGGCTGGATGTGGGTGGGGGTGTTTGGATGGTGTCTAGTGACCAGTTACAGTGCTCCAATTTTGCAATATTACAATTTTGCGGTACAGTAAAATGGTCATTTAAATTAATTTTCTTATGGATGATAATGTTTGTTTTTCTGTATTTTTCTTTATTATAGGATGTATAATTACATGAATCTGTGTACAAACAAGGGCAAAAATATGACTGAAATCACCATAAGGTTAATGATTTCAATTTTGCGAATTCAAATTTTCTGGCCTGCAATGTCGACCAATTTACCACAAAATTGAAGGGAGCACTGTATAATTATAAATATTTGCTATTGACTGTGCCCTATTTCTGATGACATTTTGCTTTAATATTTAAAGAATATATTGTGCTTGCATAAATACAGCGAATAGGCAGTGAAAGGGAGTTAAGCACCAAATGATAATGGTGTGTGGTGGTATTTGGGTCGCTGGCCATCATTTAAGTGACAACCAGGTGAGATATTTGTGCTGTTACTTCCTATGGCCTTCCTTATCATGTAATTTTTTTTCTGAATGAGATTGAGACCCACATAATACAATGGGCTAGTATAAACACAGAAAAGACAGTGAAAGCCTACCAAGAGTGGTTTGGTGTGGCTGTGTGTAGGTGTGTGAATATCATCAAGTGAGCAGGTATAAATATCCACTGTTAACTGGCCTTATTTATAACATTTTATTGTAAATGATACTGAGACCTATGGAATACATTGTGAAAGCCTAAACTCAGTAAAAAGAAAACAATAAAAGTTCGCTAAACTGTAGGAGGTGATGGTGTGAGCATCATGTCAAGTAATCCAGTACCACAGTACTATATGTCCTCCCACTTCATTAGGGGTTGTCCACTTGCACCCACCATCTGTATCTTACTCATGTACACTCCTTTTATCATTTCACTCCCTTGCATTCTTCCTTTGAGGTCAAAGTATCTTAGGGTCTTGTGTTTGACCCACTGAATTATACCTACTCCATTCCTTCAATTCTGCTAAACATATTTGTTATAAACACTTGAATTACTTTCACCATCCATTCTCCTACCATCACAAGCTTTTCTCAGATCATTCATTTCTACTTCTGGTATCCTTGATCTTTGACATTCATTCTACAACAATACCTTACTTGCACAAATGAATGTCAGTATAATTATACCACTACACAGTCCCTTTTTCACTTCTGCACTTACTGTCTTTTCTTTCATTGTATGCTCTAGGAATCCAACCACTTTCCCACTTTCTTTTTCTCTATCACCTCTTTCTCTCATCTCACCTTCCGTGATTGCACAGGATTGAACTAAGATACATTCATGTAACTTCATTCTTCCTCCATTAAGCCTAATCTGAAATTTTGTCATCCAAAATAATACAATAATGTACATACTGTGATCTTTTTGGTGAAGGTCTGGCAGCAGGAATAGGTTGACAAGGTTGCCACAAGATGTTTGTGCCAATGGAGTGTAGGTTAGACTGTTGCACACACCCACACGGCTCTCGTTCTCTAAGCAAGAACCGGTAAATGCTTCTTGGTAAACGCCCTACAGGTACAACAAAGAATAAAGATGAGCATTTATAACTGAACACAAACATTTTATAATCACATACCTGTAAACATTAAAAACAATAAAACATCTGTGATTCTTCTAATCACATCACAACACCAATCTCTAGTCACATAAAAATTCTCATGCACAGGTGAGACAGAGGACCTGGAAAGATGTAATTAACATACTTTGGTATACGTCCGCTTTGGAATAAGTCCAACTTGGTATGCGACCTGTTTGGACTCTAAAAATTTTGCTTGGTATACGACCTTTGTTTGGAATACGACTCACGCACTAGAATTTGTCACGACTGCCCACTAGCGTCAGTACACCAGTTCCTTCCATTGAGTGAACAACCCGCACTATAACTGTGAATTTTCACGTGATTTTGTGTTTTTTTGCATAAATTTTTAGTAAATTCATTAACCATGAGTTCTAAGAAAGTTAATGAGAAGAGCCAAGCAACAAAGAAAATGGTTAGGATCACCATAGAGATGAAAAAACAGATTGTTGAAAAATATGAAGGTTGCATGCATATCCGGGATTTGGCTGATGCATACCGTTTGCCGAGAACAACGGTATCTACAATGTGCTGGTGATCGTGTATCGAAGGCAATGATTTGTGAAAAGGCAAAACTGTTGCATGCTGATCTTTTGAAAAACACAGCAGGAACGAGCCAAGAAAGTGAAGTGTTCAAAGCCAGCCATGGCTTGTTTGAGAATTTTAAGAAGAGGACTGGCATTCAGTGTGTTGTCAGACATGGAGAGGGAGTCAATGCTGATAAAAATGCCGCCAATTATTTTGTTGAAGAGTTTGAGGAATTTGTAGAGGCTGAGGGTTTTGTTCCCTAACAAGTGTTTAATTGTGACGAAACAGGACTGTTTCGGAAGAAAATGCCTAACAGGACCTATATTACACAAGAGGAGAAGGCATTGCCAGGACACAAGCCAATGAAGGACAGGCTAACTCTGTTGCTCTGTGGCAATGCAAGCTGAAGCCTCTACTGATCTACCACTCTGAAAACTCAAATTTCTACCCTCTTCTATGAGGCAGTGATTTGGTCACCAGATAAAATAAAGGATTAAAGAAGCTTGAGAGAATACAAAGAACAGCTACAAAAATGGCTCCAAGCCTGAGAGATTTACTGTATGAAGAAAGACTTTCTAGGCTGAAACTACCAACTCTTGAGAAAAGAAGAGAAAGGGGAGACTTTATCGCAGTGTATAGAGCATCAGAAGATCAAAAGACACAAGAAGAAACTGAAAAGGACTACATTTATTATGTTTATATATATATATATATATATATATATATATATATATATATATATATATATATATATATATATCATTAACCATTGGCGCCAGTAGGTTTATGGCACAGATAAACTTGCCTCACCTGTTATTTGGCATAGGTTTTCAGATTTTTATAGTGACGCCTCAAATGTTTACGTTCTCTCTTGAATATGTTGAGAACGTGCGAGGCTAACTGCTACTACAGCCTCAGATGCATATAAACATTGCAAGTCCCATCTGAGGACAGTATGGCAGCAATTTGGGTAGTCTTTGGCCACTTGGTGATGATATCAAAGAATGAAAAGTGGTCAGCGAATAACAGGGATTCGAACCCATGCAAGAGACATAAGATAATACAGCTTCCCATATAGAAGCATAGAAGCCTGGAATAAACTTGATGCAAAAGTAATCAATGCAAGAAATATCCATGATTTCAAAAGCCAACTGGATAATAATAGATTTGAAGATGGGACAGTATGAGCATAGCTCTTTTCCTGTATGTTACAACTAGGTAAATACACACATAAATACACACATATATATTCCAGAGTTATTGATATAATACAGGAGCGAGATGGATGGGCCGATTGTATCTATTTAGATCTGAAGAAAGCATTTGATAAAGTTCCGCATAAAAGACTTGTGTGGAAACTTACAAAAGAAGGTGGTGTAGGCATGGATGGAGGATTTTCTGAAGGACAGAGAAATGAGAACGGTCATTAGAGACGAACCATCTACATTTAAAAGAGTCTACAGCGGGGTCCCTCAGGGATCAGTTTTGGCTCCAGTAATGTTTGCAGTATATATAAACGATATAGCTGAAGAATTAGAAAGTTATACAAGTCTGTTTGCTGATGATGTGAAGATCTTGAAACGGGTGAAGAAAAGGGAGGACTGTGACTTGCTTCAAGAGGACTTGAATAAGATATACAAATGGAGTAAAAAATGGAAAATGGAATTTAATGCAAGGAAATGCAGTGTATTGGAGTTTGGGAAAAGCAAAAACAGACCAGTTGGAGCTTACAAGTTAGGGGAAGAAAACATCCAAAGAAGAAATACAGAGAAAGATCTAGGAGTAATTGTTATGGACGATATGTCACCGAGAAGGCATGTAAATAAAATTGTTGGGGAAACCTACAATTTGCTTAAGAATATAAGAGTGGCATTTTCCTACATTGATGAGGATATGATGAAGAAAATTATTGTCACTATGATTCGTTCAAGGTTGGAATATGCAGCAGTGGTCTGGTCACCGAACTTGAAGAAGGATATTAAACAGTTGGAGAGGATCCAATGGGCAGCAACAAAAATGGTTCCTAGTTTGGAAAACCTCCCTTATGAAGATAGATTGTTGAGATTGGGTTTGAAGTCTTTGGAACAGAGAAGAACGAGAGGAGATTTAATTGTAATGTTTAGACTTATAGAAGGAATCGACAAGTATGACAGAGATGATTTGATAGTGCGGGACGAGTGAACCACGAGGGGACACAGGAAGAAATTGAAGAAAGGGACTTGCAGGAGGAATGTGAAGAAATACAGTTTCCCACTTAGAATTATCGACACTTGGAATGCCCTGGATAAAGAAGTGACCGAAGCAACAACAATACATGGTTTTAAAATGAAGCTAGATAATTATTGGGACAACAGAGACGGGATAGCATGAGCTTAGCTCTCCCCCCCGTATGCTACAATTAGGTAAATACATACACACACACACACACACACACACACACACACACACACATAAAACAAGCAAACACACAAACTAGCGAGCATAGAAACATAAAAATACACTACACAGGGAAAGCTCAACATAACGAAACTGAATAAGTATGTTAGAGTGAGCTTGCACAAAACAAACAATTTACTGAACCTAACCTAAACATATATCTTTCTATCTACATAACCAGCTAATATCCCCAATAAAGATGGATAGCCAAGGCATAGTGTTTAGGATTCAGGGAGACACTCTCCTCACTGTAATGGGTTACACAGTGCGTAATGATTTACACAATCTATTCACATCTCCCACCATATTGTCATTTCTGTTTCTGGTCCACGTCAAAACTATTTAGCTTTTGGCATTCCCAGTCACCAACCAAGTCAGTCAGCATCATTGAAGACATCTATTGTGTTCCCTTTGTTAATAAACTTTAAAAGAGAACACTGTGTATCAAATGATCACCGAAATACCTCTCTCTCTACGTCTTGTTTTATTATTGGAGAAAACACAGACAAGGGGCTTCCCAAACCCTCACTCTAATCCTTTTGGTTGCTTTTTAAACCTGCAGGAAATATGGTGGCAGTATTCTTGCAGCCCCACCACATAATCATAATGAAAACACACTATGTCAAATACATATAGGTCTGAACAGGTAAAAATAATTTAACCTTCTAAATACTATATGAGAACTAACGGCTGGAATGGACTGGAGAAGGTGGTGATGCACCCAAGAACATCCAAGATTTCAAGGAAAGATGGAAGAAAGCAAAAAAAGAGAAGTTAATACAAACTTTGCACAAATCCTGTATACTACAACTTACTAAATACACATACCTGCAGTCTCTTCAATGTTGCTGGTGTAAAGTGGTGGAGGGGTGCACGGTTGTGCACAAACACTACATGAGGGAAATATTGCTGAGTGTCCTCAGCAGCTGAAGAGTTGGCAGGGGAGGAGGAGGATGAAGAGGTATTAGAGGAAGAGGAAGAAGAAGGCTTCATCATCTCGCACGTCTGCAGGAGACGAATGAGGGTTGGGTCGGTTGCAACATCCTGAACCAGCAGCACCACATGGGCAATGCTCATCACAAATGTCAGCACCTGAAGGGATTCCACCTCCATCAGGTTCTCTGTGGAACTGAAACAAAAGGAAAAAACTTGTTAGATTTTGCTTTACTTATTTCTTTATTTTTTCAGAAATGTTTTTTTTAGAAAGTGGTAAGTGTAGGGAAAGAGAGTGGTTTTAAATGGTGCTTCATCTAACTGTTTTAAAGTAAAAAGTGGAGTGTCCTAGGGTTCGGTATATAGCCCTGTTTTGTTCTTGATATATGTTAAAGGCATAGGTGAAGGGATCTTTTGCATAACATCAAAATTTGACGACAAAAAAATTGCCAGTGAAATAACGACACATGACAGAAATCTGGCTGTCAGATCTAGATCAAGTGTTGTTGGGCCAACGTCAATAAATGCAAAGTTTTACACATTTGAACTCATAATGATCACGTTCAACAACTTTCTGCTGCTAATAAGGAAAAGGATTTCAGTGTCATAATATCAAGCGATTCAAAACCCGGTCAGCATTGTTCAAAGGTAGTTAAAACTTCTAATAACCTGATTGGTTTCATTGTGACTCCAAAAATAAATCAGAAAAAGTTATTATAATTGTGAATAATGTGTAGTTTAAATCCCCATATTACTGAAAAATATGCCCTATCTAGGAAGACTTAAAGAGCTAAACTCATTCAACCTATCAAAACAGAGGATGTGAGGAATCAAATAAAAGTGTTTTAAAGATTTAAAGGATTTGACAAAATCAATGCAAAAGATTACTTCACAGTCGATCAGTCAAATAAAACAA
Organism: Cancer borealis; assembly: GCA_036785275.1. NCBI lineage: Eukaryota > Metazoa > Arthropoda > Malacostraca > Decapoda > Cancridae > Cancer > Cancer borealis. The sequence continues at coordinate 55,043 of JAXIVD010001527.1, forward strand.
GAAAAAGCATGTGTTGAAATTAGAAAGAATACAGAGAATTACAACTACAGTGGTGCTAGAATTGCAAGACCTAACATATGAGAAAAAATTAAAAGAAACGTATCTAACAACACTGTAAGAAAGAAGAGAAAGAGGTGACTTAATCACAATATATAAATTGATGAACAACCTGGAGGAAACAGATAGAAAAGACCTAATATTGAGAAGAAAAGAAGAGGCTAGAAATTTTTGAGGGGACACAAGAAAATATTGCAAAAAGAAATTTGCTTGAACTATACAAAAAAGTACAGTTTTCCCAAAAGAAGTATAGATACTTGGAATGGACTGAAGTAAGGTGATAATGGCAAACAATGTACATCAACTGAAGGAAAAACTGAACAAATATAGATACGGAGACAGGACCACAAAAGTGTAGCTCAGGCCCTGTATCCTACAACTAGGTAAATACACACACATACACACACACTAGAAGGAAGAGGAGGGAAGGGAGGGAGGTCCCAAAGTTGCCATGGAATTACCATCTGGCTGATGAGGAAATGGCGGCATAGGTGTCGAAGGACATCTGGCGGCTTTAGTACTAACAAGAACATATCCATATGATGAAAATGCTATAAGGAAATGCCAAAAAAAAAACAATATAAAGAGATCTAGGATAAAATAAAAATATTTTAATTGAAAAATGCAGTAAAGAATGAATGAGTAAATGTGTGCGCACATGTAAAAGTACTTTAGGGATTTGGATAAAATCTGAATTGTGTAAAATCTTAAATCAAGTAAAACTGTTGTTTGAAAAAAAGGGGAGGGTATTTGTAAATAATTGAAGTATATTCATGCTAGGTTTTTTTCCTGTGTAGCACCCCACTTGTTTGAAAATAAAAAGTTGTTCTGATCAACTCACTTGTAGTCAGAGGTGAACTTCTTTTCCTGGGTGATGAGTCTGTCCATTATGGAGGATGAAAGAAGGGGTTGGCAGTCCAGAACCATCAGGCGCTCTGCAGTAATGTACATTTCAATGCCATTGGTGCCATGGCATGCAGACATCACTTGCTCAAAACTCTCTGGCCGGAATGTGCAAGACCTGGGAAAAGAGGCAAAGATGCATACATGTGTAGTTTGACCTAGAAACTGAAAACCCATATTATTGACACACGAACTTTGTTTTTGCTGTTTGCAGATAATTCTTTATCTTCTTCAATCCGATGAAGTAAATCCATTTCTCATGAAAGAAATGGAAGGCGACACAGTTAAAGAAACAGTTAAAAGAACATGAATTTGAAAAAGAATATAAAAATTAAGAGATTCCCAAGTTATAAGGTGACAACTCAGTGCAGAAGAAAAGTTTAGATGATAGAGACAAAGACAAGGTAGAAATGAGAATATTAAGAAAATGAAGCAAGGCCAAGGAGGGAAGTTAGCTAAAAACCAAAAAGTAACATCCACCCAGCTTATACAATAAAACCTCAATAATTTGAATCCGTATAACTCAAATTTTGGATAATTTGACATGTTTCAGGTCGAGTTCAAATTTTTCAACAAATCTCCAAAATTTGAATCCATTTGGTCAACCAGCCTTCACATCGCCTCAGACACTAAAGACCAGATTTGCATGAAGATGAGTTCAGTGGCGCCTGAGTGGTGATTGCTCAGTGCACAGTACCATTAAAATAATCTCCGTCCAGCCGTGTGTGTGTCAATAACAATGCTTACAGTATGGCAACAGCCTCTTCTCATTATCTGATTGGCTGATGCACTCCACGTCTGAGTCTGTGGCGTGCATCAGCTAATCAGATGAGATGAGGCTGTTACCATATCATGAGCTTTGGAGTTCTTATTTTGTGGAGGGGCTAGAGAGGTAATAATCGGATAATTTGGATTTTCAGCTAATTCGATCATGGTCTCCCCCCAATAAGATCGGATTGTGCAACTGTTAAATAAGCCACCATGGGGCCAAAGAAAGTTCCAAGTGATAAAGAAGGCGAAAAACACAATAGAATTCAAGAAAGAACTCGTAGCAAAGTATGCGTACACGTGGCCGATCTAGCCAGGATGTACTGGAAGTCCGCATCAATGATTAGTTCCATCCTGGCGAAGAAAAAAGAAATCAAGGAAGCTGATGTTGCGAAACTAAATGAAACAGAGATCGCAAACAATCAAAGACATTGAGAAATTGTTGTTGGTGTGTGGATCAACGAACAACAGTTAGTAGGAGATAGTGTTTCGGAGGCGTTAATTTGAGGAAAAGTAAGGCTGTTGCATGCGGATCTCGCAAAGAGAATGCCTGGAACGAGTGCTGCTGTTAGTGAATTTAAGGCCAGCAGAGGCTGGTTCGACAAATTCAAGAAGTGAACACAGTGTAGTAAGGCAACAAGAGTTCAATAGAGGTAAAAGTGATGTCAAATGTTCATCTATCCATTTCATTAGTCATTTATATTTATTTCTCATTGTTTTCTGTATGTAAAACTATAGTTATTTTCTATAAGATGTATTTTTTGTTAATATCTTTGGGTGTCTGGAACAGATTAATTGGATTTACATTATTTTTTATGGGAAGTAATGCTTGTTTTCGTATGATTCAATTTTCGTCAGACTTTTTCAAACGGATTAATCACGAAAACTGAGGTTCCACTGTATAGCTTTATAGTAACAAAGATTTCCATATACAAGTCTTCTAATGTCTTCATATATATTTCTGAATACCCTGTCTCCTGAGTACTTTCATAACTGCTTGGGTTTTCACCGAGTCAAAGGCTTTTTCAGTTTATGAAAGGCTTTAGTGGCGGATTCAGAGGAAAAATTGAGTAGTTGGTGGAGGAATTTGGAAAAGTGTGTAGGAGGAAACTTTTATGAGTGAATGAGAATACTAGTAAAGTAATGAAATGCAGTGAAGGGTGTTGGTGGTAGATGGATGCATGTTGAATTGAATGGTGAACTGCTTGAGGTGGAATAGTTTAAATATTCAGGGTTTAAGATTACTGTAGATGGAGGAATAGAGACATGGTAAAGTCTATGAACAATGATGTAAGAAAGCTGTTGGAGGAATTAATAAAATGTTTAGTTGTAGAGCAATAGGAATGAAAAGAGAAGGTAGGATAAAAGAGTAGCTATGCCCACTGCACTCTATGGAGCTGAAATATAAAGTACGGGAGTAGCAGAGAAGAAGAGAATATATGAGGTATGAGGCCATTAAAATGACATCAAATGCTCAAAAATAGACTATAAAGTAGGTAATGCTCACCGGCTCTTGTGAATGTTGGTGGTGGGATCAACCAGCAGGGAAGCAAGACATGACTTGCCCACACCCTGCAGGCCCATCACAGCCACCACAAGGAAGTTGCTCTGGTCCAGCAGGTAAGGGCCTAGGTCATCACACAGGCTGAGGCTCTCATCCAGAAGACGGAGTGGGGCTTTCATCATCCTCTCAGGTGTAAGTGAGGCTGTGAGAGAATATCAAACACTCACTTGATTTGAATTTAACACGGAAAAAATATACACAGTTGGTATAGGTAATGTATTTATTCTCTAACAGAAGAGAAACTTTGCAAACAATTTGCTATGCAACAAATTGTGTTTGGAAGAGCCAAAGTAATCTAGCACCCATTGGGAGCTGCACATTCAGGTTAATTTAATTTGAGTTGTTTGAGCTTCAATGTAAAAATACTGCACTTTGAACAATAAGCACCATTTTCTTTCTTTTGTTGATTAATGGCAATGTATTCTGGTTATCCTTTAGAGAAAAAGAGATAAAATGTGGTGGGGCACATTGGCTGACAGTTACCAATAAGTAAATAAACTAAGTTGATACTATACTTTTCTAATGTTGTATTTACTCCACAATCTAATTAACAACCTAAAGTAGTGGATCTAGCTTTTGCTTCCAATAACAAAACTGCAGCACAATGGGTGTCCAGTATTTTGTGTTATTTATGTTAGTCAGCTGAACCACCATCTACTTGGCTAAGGTGACTGCTGCTTGTTGCCATCACCATCTACTTGGCTAAGGTGACTGCTGCTTGTTGCCATCACCATCTACTTGGCTAAGGTGACTGCTGCTTGTTGCCATCACCATCTACTTGGCTAAGGTGACTGCTGCTTGTTGCCATCACCATCTACTTGGCTAAGGTGACTGCTGCTTGTTGCCATCACCATCTACTTGGCTAAGGTGACTGCTGCTTGTTGCCATCATTGGGTTTATTGAGCATCATCAACACAACACCAGCAACACAGACCGATTATCTGGATGGCCACTACCAAACAGTAAGGAAATGTAGTTGTGCCTTATTCTAGATGGCCTCACTCTCCAATATGGTGGAAAACAGTAATATCCCAGGCATCTAGCAGTTAGAAAGATGGATAACATAATTGACAGCATAGTATATGCCACAAAGAATGCAAACTATGTTGCATTGTACCATAGTGTTTGAAAAATACAACTATAGTAATTTCAAAATGGCAGTGCATTATACCATTCAGGGTTGTATAGAAATAAGATCATAATCAGTGTTGTGTAATTATAGCATCATCCTTATAGCATCTGTTATGGAAGGACATTGCATGGTAAGCAACTCAAGTCTGTAACCTGGTTTATGATCACCTTCATCATCATCATCATTTTGAAAAGCTCCAAACATGATAGATGTGTCACTTGTTCACCTGAAACCTCGCAGGACTTCAAGGTTCTTTTAACAGCCTCCATGCACAGACCTCCGAGGTCCTTCAGGACCACTTCATTCCAAGTTTTCTTGGGTCTCTCTTCAAAAACTCTACCGACCACGTTCATATCTCTAACTCTTTTTAACCAATCATTCTACCATCCTCTCAACATATCCTTGAAACCACCTCAGTCTATCTCTTCTCACTATCAGGCTAATTTACTCAACTCCAATCATCTACCTCAGTTCACAATCTGTGAACTGAGATGTCTGTTGTTCAATGAAGCACTACATATTTATTTTATCAGCCTAATCTCAATCTGTTTTTGCCTGAAGACATTGTCCTCCTTTACTAGCCAAATAGCTTAGTCACACATTCCTCAAACAAGCCATGTATAGCAGCCCATTTGATCTACAACAGAGTTCTCAGTGTCAATGAAGCTAATAGTTCCTGAATCTTCTCCATCCACTTCTAATTCCCACCATTAAACTAAAGTACCACCTTGTATAGTACAAATCACATCTCCCAAATAAGAAAATTTCACTTCATATTCAATTAGGCCAATCTGCTCCCATCTCTCTCCTACCTCCCCTTCTACATGTTGCACATTCAAACACCTCAATATTACAATTATTCAAGGGAGCATCCAGTAGAATTATAAAAATCTACATTTATGGAGCAATTTCTGGCAGAGAAGTGCATCGTGTAAGCAGTCATATAGATATTGTGAGTGCGTTTTCGACAAAACCTAAAACCAATTTTCTTATTTCCCATATCATTAATAACCCAACTTTTGCAGAATCAACTCCTGCACACCACTGTGCTTTTCATCAGCTCAAATACTTGTCTAGTAAATATTCAAAATAAAGTCCCACAGTTACATATATATGGTTGTTAGAAGGACCTTGCCATTTCTCACCTTCCATCATGAGAGGCTTGGGTGCTATGTGATACTGCTGGCTGGATGGAGTACTGCCAGCATTCACAACAGGAGCAGAATCTTTCCTGAAATGGATTTCCTTTATAAACAAGAGGACAATATAAAGTATGAATATGGCATTACAACTTGTACGCAACACTCATGTCTGTTGAGGAAAGTAAAGTAGTCAGGTGAAAAAAATCTAAAATTTATCTGTTCTTCATTAGAAGGCATGGCAAGATATTTACTTGGTTTCTGTTTAGAGGTCTATGCCTCACAACCATGGTGGACCACCGCTGCACCACTGTGGTGCCCGACCACAGCAGTTCCTCCCAGTAAACAACTTAGCATCACAAGCCTGGGCGGAGACCCGATCTGCCAACCTAGCGAATGCAAGGCCAGCGCGCTACCATTGTACTAGCCAGGAGGCCGTATATTTTTATTTATGGGAGATTTGTTTTCTCCCCCCTGAAAGCGGGTCACAAACCCCGTCTGAGATCAGGTACCTCATAACTGTTTGGTGAACAGGGACCACACGCTTATAAGAGACTTAGTCCATATGTCTCCTACCCGGCGCGGGGGATCGAGCCCGTGACCTCTCGCTTGTGAGGCGAGCGTCCTAACCACTAGACCACCGGGTATTTGTAACATTATAAAACAAGAGTGAAAAGTATACCTCCAATTACTGAATTGGATGACATATAAGATCCATTTCAGCAGAGAATAATCAGGAAAATAGGTTTTGATATATTCAAGCATTTAATGTTTGTTGAAATGCATATAGAAGAAAATTTTTCTTATTAAATAGCCAGGCTATTACAAAATGTATTATTATCTACATAAAGCAAGCTACCAATAAAGTTGAGCATAAATCAGATAATCACAATAGCAAAAATATCCTATATGAATAGCCTACAGTAGTTGTACCTACCAAACAGTGCAATTTGGTTTGGTGCAAAGTGACCACTACTTGTCACAGGCATAAGTGTACACAGCCACAATGGAGTGCCACACCTCTATCAAATGTGCTATCCTTGCAGCTGCACTTAACCTAGTTTTGTAATCTGAGGTCTCACCACACACATGGATTCGTACTTGGATAGCCAGAGAGTGAGAAGGGAGTGTTAACCACCATTTGGTGACTGATTTCCATATCCATGTGCAACTTAATACCATAAAATGCAAAGCACAGGCAAAAAGTGGGCTGAATCCAGTATTGTCTCTGCATCTGCAACCCTTCCTACCCTGCGCTAGTATATGCTCATCGTGACCTCTGTCCTGACACGGTGTGATGTCAAAGCACTGATCTTCCTTTTTATTCTACCACACAGTGAGGGAGGGAGGGACCGGTGACGTATCGTAAGGTGACATGCCGTCGATGTACAGATTTTTATTTTTTCTACCATGCAGTGCAGGAGGAAGAGGAAGGGAGAGACTCAGTCCAGATTTGTGAAAGAAAATGCAGCTGAGGAGAATCATGCAAAGCCTGGTGTGACAGGTGGTGAGGAGGGTGGTGCGACAGGTTTGGCAATTGGAGAAAAGTCAAGCAGAGAGGAGAGGACAGACTTTCCCCGGTGTCATGCGGGCAATATTTTCTGGCATCTTGCTACCAAGTGATGCCCAAAGTAGTGCCCAAAAGTGCAGTCCTTCCAGTAACGAACATATTACCACAACCAAAACAAACACAATGGATCAAGCAAGAAGTCGTATGCTATATTCATGTGTATTTCTTTCTTGTTTTCTTGCTGTAATTTTGATCTTTGGTATCCCACAAGCATTTATTTTCTCTAAATATATCACATAAGGAACCTACAACATCTCCTGACTATCCAAAATTGAAAATTTCACTGAAATATGTAGTCGATTAGGTCGTCTGGTAGCGTCGGTTGTTCCAACATGCAAACAAAAATGCTCATATTGGTAGGAGAGGATGGTCAAGCATGACTCGCTGTTTGCTACCAAGAGATACCCATTTCAGGCCTCAAATGGCAGAAAATGACCACAAGATACTGGAAAAAAGTGTTCAGGATAAGTGCTTAACCGATACATTGTCACTGCTGTATGTATACATTTGCCAAAAAATGTGCACTCAATGCACTATAATGCACCACAATGCATTATAATGCAATATATATCGTCTGAGATTCAGAAATTCATCACACAAGCATAAATGTACAAAATGAGCTGAAACTTGACACAGACATCTGGGAATATGTATGTGTGATGTAAGAATCCCTAACCATGTAACCAAGTGTTGTTGCAAATGGATGGGAAGGGTTGAGCGAGTGTGGGTGCCCAGTATTTTTTATTTATTTTATTTTCTAACCTATTAGCAAGATACTGGACAAGGCCGAGCTGACAGCATGATGTTTTGTATCGGAAATCGGAACAAGTAAGGAACAGTAAAAGAGCCCACAAATGCCTGCAAATGAAAGGGCTTCCCCACAAAAGTCCAAACCATTTCTTCGTTGATATAAACAGCAAACAAGTGAATCCACGAATGCTGAACCTGCAGAATCCTTTCTAAACAAGTCCATTAAGCCATTCATCAATTGTATATGATATGAGCAACTTTATATCAGTTATTTTACCAATTTAAATGATATACGTCCTATTAATGTCTCCAAAGTCAAAATAGATGTCAAAATCTGATAAGTGTCACATATATGTAATTTTTCTCATAAAAACATGCATTCACTATACATATTTTCACTATAAACGAGCTTGTGTCGCCCATATAGGCGGGTATAAGGCAAACGTACTGTATTTGTATTTAAAATATGCATTTCTGATTTAACAGTCAAAAAGCCAGTATTGCAGTATTGCTTTAATTGCACAATTTTTTGAGAATGTGATGCGATCCAAATCAAAAATAGTTTCTTGTTTATTATTATTGTACATACTTGTTTTGTTAAGCACAGTGCCATGTCTGATTTAACTTAGTCTTACAGCCCTATTATTATACAACCCCTTCCCCCTTCCATGGCAAAAGTGTGTGTGTTTGTGTATGAAACAATATTACTAGTAACAAAGAAGGTCTTCGTGCAGCATCGGCAGGGTTTGGACAAAGAGGATAAGGCATTATGTATTTGATCATAAGACTTTTGTGCAAGACTAACCTGGATGTCACCACAGCAGGGTTGGGAGAAGTAGACCGCTGTTCACTGCTGCTGCGTGCTCGAGAAAGGATGACAGGGGTGGGTGTAACCACTCCTGATTGAGGTGCTTCTTCACCTTCTTCTCCCCTTCCTGGAGGTCTTCCAGAATCCCCAGAAAAGATAGAGTTCCTGCTTCCCTCATTGATCCTAAGAACATTGCCTGTCCCTCCACTTCCCCCCAAACTGCCCCTCTTTTCCCATTCATCATGGTAGCGGCCACTGCCACGCTTTTCCCATCCATGGGGATGTGGGTGCTCATAGTTGTTGGAATTGCTGGAGCCTCCCTTGAAGTCTGCAGGTGGCTTTCCTAGTACATGGATCACTGGTGCACGCATGGTGTCGGGCAGGAATGTCTCAAACTCACGATCAGGCTGAAAATAAAACTAATATTATTACATTTATATGTAATATTTTATCTTTAGACAGATACAAATTTATGCCTTCATCATCTAAGCAATTATGTTGATTCCAAAGATACCTTATTCTTGAATAATAAAGTAAATAGCAAGAAGGAAACATTAACAAGGTCATCAGGCATAATTAAAAACAACAAAGAGGAGTTTTCCTTTTTTGCAACCAACTCATTCAACAAAATTGTTTAGTGTAATGAAAATGCAAAACTTTCTTCTCTCTTTCAGAAAAGAGAGTGAGGAGTTTGTGATGAGTGTATGTGAGTGAAACTGAGGAGGAGGAAGGCCAGTTGTAAGATGGAAGAATAGGGTGAAGGTGCACATGCAAGAAAGTGTACTGATAGAGGGGAAGGGATTGAACTGGCAAGGAGAGAGTGGATAGGAAGAGGTGGAGGCTCTTCTGTCATGGCCATTCCCCTGGGGAACATTCCTGGAGGGAACAAGGTGTCAGAGACTATAGATTGAGATGGAAAATGCAAAATGGTGTATTTTAGGTGTATTTTAACATAACAGAACATACATACAAAAATATATGATGGCGTCTAATTTCATCACACCTAGAAAATTACAGCCTTTGATGAAAACAGTATATATACACACTATTTAACTACCACTAAGCATGTGAACAAAAATTGCCGAGGACATCAATACAATGGACAATGAAAACCTAAATAAAGAAAATAAACAAGTGATAACTGGTAACTGGATCATGCAAAGCAGAGGGATTTCCAATATGATTCCTTTAAAAGTGTTTTGTATCTTAAGTCACTATATATATATATATATATATATATATATATATATATATATATATATATATATATATATATATATATATATATATATATATATATATATATTCATCCACCCTAACTTGTTATGGTATAACAACTTCTAATCCCAATAATCAATTGAGCTGTGCTAGCTGCAACAAAAACATTGGAGGGCTTTGTTATTATTGTATATAAAATAAGTTCCCCTTGTCAGTCTGCTTGATCAACGTTACAAGTAGGTAAAGCCGACTCCAGAAGCTATACATCCTCACAAGGCTCCAAGTTCTTCAGTGAAGAAATAAATCACCATGACAGCAGCAAGTTCTTGACCAGAGGGTGCTGTTAGGTTCCTCAACAAGATGCATTATGAATACTGACTCTTAGAATAAACAGAATTGTTAACAAAAATAAAAAAGTTTTATACTTATGGGTGTTAAGATCCTTAGGTATTCCTCCTTAAAACCTCAACCTATATAGGGGCCACTATGAATATCTCTCTCTCTCTCTCTCTCTCTCTCTCTCTCTCTCTCTCTCTCTCTCTCTCTCTCTCTCTCTCTCTCTCTCTCTCTCTCTCTCTCTCTCTCTCTCAATCGTCTATGGTCGCACCTACACAAGCTGGGCATGACAGACAACCCTCACTGCCCTTGGTGCCCTACACAACCAGACACCTCCTATTACACTGTCCTCGCCACACTCCCACTACATGGCTTTCTTCCACTCCCTGTCCTATCTCCATATCCGTAGACCAACAGTAACTGACATCTTAGGTGGCTCTCAGGACCCTGGCCTGGCCTTCAGTCCTCAAGCACACCAGGACCTTCCTGCAGAGGACAGGTCAACTCTACAGGATCTGATCCACTGACCCATCTGCTACCTGCACTTTTGTGGTACTAGAGGCTGTGGCACCACAGCCTCATTAAATTCCCAAATAGAAGAAAAAACGTTTCTTGTATCTACAGTATTAGATTATCATATAACTTGTGTGTATGTGCAGCCATCAATGGGAAAGGGGGTGTTGCACTGCATAGGGTTGATTTCAACCTTATTAGGAAAAACTGAGATATTTTCAGCCCTGCACACTGGGTGTAAATTGCACTTGGGTAAAACGCACTAGAATTGACCCAACTGTACTTGCATGACTTATCAAATTTCTGGACACAGGTCAAATTATACCTCTATGTACAGATTGCGAATAATCTTCAAATTCTAATTCTGGTTGGCAACCCTCTGGTGTGGATGCTAATACAAAGGCCTCTTCAAATTTATATTCAATACCATGATTTTTCCAGAACTTATCCGGTCTCCTTGCAAATGCATTTACACTATTTGTGTGCACAACACTGCCGGGAAGACCATTCCACACATCAATCATCCTCATCAGAAACATTTGTTGCCGAAGTTTGGTCCTCCACCTTCGTTTAAATATTTTCATAGTGTTACCTCAAGTTGGTCCATCTGTTCAGCAAAATGCAATGTTGGTCTACGGGTCATCTTAAGAACTTCAATCATATTACAATGTATACTACAGTATACCATGGTTGGAAGTTTAAATTTGATCAAGCGATCTTCATATCAGAGGTTCTTGAGTTCTCGTATCATCCTACAGGCTCGTCACAGTACATTTTCAATTGTCCCGATGTCCTTCTCATGGCCAGACAGCCATGAAGATCAGCCATGAGACAGTGGCCAGGGATCAAACCCCTAACACAGCAATCAAAGTACAAGACTTGTTACTAATCAACCTACTATAATCAAGGCCCATGTACAGTTTGGTCAGAAATTATTGTTCCACTACTACTATATCAAAAAGATGACAACAATGATAGGAAAAAAAAAACTGCAATAGAACCCCTCATTATCCATGTTAAGTTGTACTTGTCAGATAAGCTAAATTAGGTTAGTTTTGATTCAGATATCTAGATAAAAAATTGAGCAGTGGAGAAGCTTTCCATTAACTAGGTAATCATTTCAGTAATGTGGATATGCTATGCGCCTCTGAAAATAATAATCAAACTTCCATACATTTAAACCTCCAAAAAGATCAATTGGAAATGATGAAAACAAAACATAAGGAAAATTAAAAGTAATTAACAGTCATCTCTCAGTCCCTCTCCAACTTCTTACTCAGCTTTATACCAAATCTTTGATCTACTCTCATTTACTAACTCCTTAACCATTCTATTGCAAGACGTACTCCATTCTCATTGTTATATCCTTTGCAGCATTTTTTTATACACTCTCCTCTTCCCTTCTATAGCCTCTTATATATCATATGTTCCCTTCCTCTGAGCCCTCAGAGGTCTATACCCAACCACTTTTGCTGCAGCTGCATCTTTGAATATTATAAATACCTCACTAACACTTACTCTCTCTTTAACTATCAACCTAGCTTGTCAGCTCTCGCATACCTTCCTTTCACACAAAAATAACAAGTATGATAAAAAGAAAGTCAGCTTATATTACCAGACAATAAAGAGTATATCTGAATGATTACTACTCAGACGATATATTGTTAATATGGTTAGGTTCGGTTATATAACCATTCTAAATTTTATTACCCAAAAATTAGGCATTTCACCAGAGATTTTTGTTCTGAGTTGCCATATATGGTCTATATTTGTTTATAATGACGAGCACTGCCTGAAACCTTCACAGATGTGTTGAGTACACTATGTACAGTATGTAGGACTTCATATTTATATCAACATCTTCCGAGCAGTAGTGCTGATTTACCGTGATTTTTTTTGGGTGCAAAGAAAAATAAATGTTTACCTGTTCATCTGGTGAAGACAACCATTCAGACGTCAAATTCAGGCACATAATATTAGGTTTGATTAAGTTCTGTTAGGTTAGGTTAGATGAATTTATGATAAAAAAAAATAGTTAGAAAGTGAACCCAACAACATGGTGGGGCTCGGACGGGCGTACTTCCCACTATCAAGGTAATGAGTGTTATACTGTTATGGTTGTTATTCATTTGCACACGAAATGACGTCTCAAAACAAATAAACTAAAAAAAAAAATCAAATCAAATGAAAGATAGAAAAGACTAATAAAAGATATATTTACCGACAAAAAAGCAACATAGCATAAACTAAAAAGATAAATAAACAAGGCAGGTACAGTATAATTATATAAATATAGAGTTACTGACAACTTGCACTCTCCATACTGCCTACTGCCAAGGTACTAAATAAATGCACCGAGATAAACACACTATACCTGCTTCTATAACTTGTGTAAATGGCGTATTTCGGGTCTATGTTCAAAATGTAACAGTAACATTGGTTTCAGCAGCCGTGGGTAAAGTAGCCACAACTTTACTAACGCAACCAGCAGGTCCTCCGTCCTAAAATGATAAATAGCATGAAGGTCGACGATAAGGCAATCAGTCTTTGCCAAGGCTGCCCTCCCTTCCCTCGCCACTGAGCACCCTTGTACACACCTTATGGAACACTTTTCTTATCTTCTTCTTATATTTTCCTTTGTCGCCAACATCGGCCATAATAATCCTCAACAGGACATGGTTTTCCTGCTCTAAGCATACCGTCTCTTCATTGTTCAGCCATGTTGGAAAAACTGTAAGGACTGAAAATGGGAACACCCACAATAATACTTTAACGGTAACTATATAATTTCTCTTTCAATTTATTAGTGGTCATATTCATTAATTGAAGGAAAATAATGTGCTTCATCATGTAATAGCTCATTTATCAAATTAATCAAGTGATTTTCATTTTTTATCATATTATTTATACCAAACTAGATTGGTTTAATCGCTTCAATATTGCATTGGAATGAAATTGCTTAATCTGCCTGTGTAAGGAGTGTATTCCCACTCTGATACCTAATCATGGACCCGCCTCGTTGTCTGTTATCAGTAACATGAGGAATAATGCCATTGCCAACCAAAGCGCGTAATTTGAAGTGGTGAAAAATTCTTAATGAATAACTAAACAAAACTAATTATACTTCCTGCTTGATATTAATTATGCTACTATCGGAACTATTATACTATCCCAAAGTGCCTTTTTACTTCTATGTTCACTGTCCTTCCTCTCATCATGCGCCATAATGATTCCACTGCCTGTCATGCTGTTGCTTATAATTGCACAGCTACATCTCTTATCGCTCCGTTCATACTGCTATCCACACAGGTTCTCTGTGTTCATCCTTCTCCTTCTGCGTCACTGTTAGGAGCAAGCAAGATAGAGTTTGGTCAGGAGGCTCAGAGTATATCGGATAGAAGGAAAGACTGGTTGAGCTTGTTGGATTTATTCATCTTTCAGGCTCAGATACCCCTCTTTCTATACGGATACGTCATAACTTACTACAAAGTTTGCTAAGCTCGGAAAGCCAGTATATTTTAGAGAATCTGACCAATAAAGCAAAACACACACACACACACACACACACACACACACACACACACACACACACACACACACACACACACACACACACACACACACACACACACACACACATGCACACACACAGAACACGACGTCTTACCAGTTGTATAATGCCTCGAGCTCTTGAAACACTGAAACATTTATTTGAATTAAGGAGTAAGTTCAGGTACCATTCCTTCTGACTGGAATAGGGGTTGGTCGTCCCTATCTGGAAAGATAAAGTTCAGGATTGCAACAATTACCGCAGGATAACGCTGCTAGCGTATCAGGCAAGCTGCTCGCCCATCTGCTACTGATGCGAGTTCGCTTGTGAAATATTAGAGACCTGAACAGTTAGGGTTTCCACCTGGTAAGTCAACAACTGACCGTATCCTAGCGCTCCGCATACTGGTGGAACGCCGACGTGAATTTGAACAGGGTGTGGTTGCAGCCTGTGTCGATCTCAAAAAGGCATTTGATTCAGTGCATCGCGAGGCACTCTGGGATCTTCCGCGTCTCCGTGAGATTCCTGCATGGATTATTGGACTGCTATCTGGCCTGTACTCCGGGACTGAGAGTGCTGTGAAGTGTGTGCAGGAGGGGGGGAGTACGTGTCCAGCTTCTTTCCTGTGCATACGGGAGTGAGGCAGGGATGCGTCCTTGCTCCATCACTTTTCAATACATGTATGGACTGGGTACTGGGCAGAGTTGTGGACCAAAGTCACTGTGGAGCATCTGTCAGCAACACCAAGATCACTGATTTTGGTGTTGCCAACGATGCAGTAATCTTTGCTGAGTCGCTGGAGGTTCTGGTGATGGCTCTCGAAGCACTGCATGAGAAGGCGAAACCTTTAGGACTTCAGTTCTCCTGGCCCAACAGAGGCGTAGCAATAGGGTGGCCTAAGTGTAAAAATGCCACGGGCCTCAGCCACCTAGGGCCCTGCCAGGCCAAAAAGGCATGTAGGGACCTATGACGGGCTTTGTCACATTCTCTCAAACTCTTGAATGCTTAAAATTTTATATTTACAATATATATATATATATATATATATATATATATATATATATATATATATATATATATATATATATATACAGTACTAGTAAAAAATATTGGACCCCCCAGACTGAGAGTTCAAAACTTATGGTGAAAAAAGTATGATCCTCTTTAGAGTGAACTATTTTAGCCATAAGTTTTTTGGTAACAGAACTAACTCACCAGAGCCATAAATGAACCCCATACCATGAATAAGCCCCATACCATTAAAGAATGTGGGTGTTTTACTGTGTGTTCGACGTAACGTGGGTCAAGCGGGTCGCTACTTTTACGGCGATACACTCTGCCTCCTCTGTTATATGTGACTGTGAATGTGGCTTCATCACTCCACAACACAGACATCCATTGCTCTTTGGTCCAAGTCTCGTATTTTGGGGGGAATTTCACACGGCGGTTCTTCTGAAGCCTGCTTAATAAAGGTTTCTTTGTGGGCTTGTTACTGCGGTAACCAAGCTCTATCAGACGGCATGATACAGTCTTGACAGACGCTCTGGAAGACAGCAGCGTTCTCCTGTTTAATTCCTTGCTGTTGTCTTGACATCAGATTCCATAGCACGCTTTAAGACAGTAATTGCTCTATTACTTGTCTTCCTGGGGCGCCCAGACCGATTTTTAGGTTTAGGCATCTTTTGCCTTCCTTCCTCCCTGAAGGCCGTAACCACAGCTTGACTGTTGTTGTCCTGGATACTCCCAGCTGCTCAGTTAGTTCTCTAACTAAATGACTTTTTTCCTTGAGACCCACGATCTGTGCAATAACATCCGATTAATATGCCTTGTTTTTAACCATAATGGCAAACAAAAGGAGTTCTAACAAGATGTTACTGAGCAGTAATGCACCAGGAAGTGGACAGAGTCGCGCAATGCTTCTGCTCTCCAACATGGCCAAAGACACGCTGAGGTGGTGGTATGAGGTTGTGGCGCGAAGCTGAGGGATGTGGTGACGTTAGGACAGGGGCCGATACTTTTGGCTAAAATGGTTCACTCTCAAGAGGATCATGCTTTTTTCGCCATAAGTATTGGATCCCCAGCCTGGGGGATCCAATACTTATAACTAGTAATGTATATATTGAGGGCAAGGGGGCTCAGGGGGGCCCACAGTAATAATAAGCCACGGGCTTTTCTTCTCCTAGTTACGCCACTGTGGCCCAAGACTAAGGTTCAGCAGGTGTTTGGAGGCTTGCTAGATGAAACAGTACAGTCTATTCATGCGTGTGGCGAGGACATTGATATCTTGGACAGCTTCCCATACCTTGGTAGCGTGGTTCATAACAATGGTGTATCACGTCAAGAAGTCTTACAGCGGATTGGCCCAGCCCATAGTGTTATGGACTCGCTCAGCACGAGTATCTGGCGTTGTTGGTACCTGTACAGACGGACAGAGATTCGAATATTCAAATCGCTGCTGATCCCTGTCTTACTGTATGGCTGTAAGACATGGACACTGAACCTCGATCTGAAGAGGCAAATTGATGTCTTTGGTAATAAATACCTTCGTAGTATCATGGGATATCGTTGGAATGACTTCATGTCAAATCAGCGACTGCTCCGTGAGACTGAATCAAGGCTTATTACCAGCATAGTCCACCAACGTCAATTCCGGCTATATGGGCATGTGGCACGTTACCCAGAAGCTGATCATGTTTCTCGGGTTGTTTCTGAAAGGGGTAACCTGGGATAGAGGTGGCCAAGGGTACGCCCACAAGGTTCGTAGCTGAGCAAGTCGATGCCTCCTGTTGGGAGTCACTTGTTATAGGAAGGGGACCTGCATGGGGACTTGCACGGGGTGATTGACGGGGCTGGCGTCGAAGGATTGACGAGACGACGCGCTCCTTGGCGTATGCCCCCGATGATTGATTGATTATAAGTAACCATGATCGTAATCGAGGATTGAACCCGACAGTTCTCTCAGCGTAGATACTTTACCAATCCGACCTTAATAGACACTAAGGTTTATGTTTTATGTAGAATTTATCGACCTTAACTGTCCCGTCACTACATGGTTTTCCTCCTCTTTTTTTCTTTTTTTTTAGAAAATTTTTTGTTGTTTCTACGTTTTGCAAATTTCCCCTTAAACATAACAGACTTCAATTTTCTCAAATTTTCTAATGGTAATTTTTTTTCTTCAAATTTTGGCTACGTTTCTAGATCCTTGTGATACAACGTGCAACTCTACAACCATCACTGTAGATTTCACCGCTGCTCACCACTGTAATGTTCGTGTATTTGAAACGCTGAGAAATTAATCTAAAGGAGTAAGTAAAAGAAAATATATTATCAAACAATCCCCCGAGCTAAGAAGCTGTACACAAAGCTCTGCTAGGGTTAAAAAGAGGACACTAACCTTCTCACCAAGAAATTGCCGTGAGCCACGATCGAACTCACAACCTTTAGGCCACGAGTCGAGAACTGCATCACAGATCCATCCGGTCGTCGAAAGGAGTAAGAAGCCGTGCGATGGCTGCGCCCAGAGATTGAACTCCTGACAGTTCATTCAATGTAACGAAGCCTTACCAATCAAATCATAATGATATATAAGAATGAATAAGAATAGACACCAGACCTTTTGGTCTATTGCTAAGGTATTTGCTGGACTAAATACTTTTACCAGCCTATCTTGAGCTCTCGGATGCGGCTGTGGGATTCCCTCATGGTTGTCACGTTCACCGATAACAGGCAGATGATGACCCTTTTCATACTGCTAGCTGTTACGTTAACTATTTTTTAAAGCTATGTTTTTTTCATAATACGGTTACCTGGTTTTAGGAATGGCTTGCGATTTGAGGGTAAAACAACGACTCTGTATTCCTTCCATTACACTTGGCAGGTAGCTCATGCGACTTACCGCTCCAATATCCTTGACACTCGTCTATACTAGTAACTAGAGGCTAGGATAATCTTGAGATGAAATATGATACGACATCACGGCTGGTGTACCTGACTTGCTGTTACCTATTTCGTCGTTTTACACGGCAAACTCCACCTATTTCCGTTATTATTATATGTTAGTCTATCCCAGCAACAATTTAGGCTATCACAAATTAATAGCCATGTACATCTACATGTACATGTAAATAATCTCGAGATGGATGACACCATTTTATGGTAACTCACTTACCAGTGCTCAGAGACACCGTAAAATTTGGCCAAGATACAAACCTTCTAAGTGTTTGATGAATAACGCTTATATAACTTTACTGTGTTTACGTTTGCGGCGCCGGTTACTACAATAGCCATGAGTTTCTTCCTGGTAAATAGTTGATGAATCCCGCCCCTAGTTCGGAGGGACTATTCAGCCACCACCTGCTTACAGGGAGACTTAGATAAGTTAAACGAGTGGGTAGCCAGCTTTCAGATGGAATTTAATATCGACAAATGTAGAATAATGAATGTTGGTAGGAAAAATCCTCACAACAGGTACAGCATAACCAATGCAACACTGAATATATCAGAATGTGAAAGCCATTTAGGTGTACAGGTTAGGAGTTGGTCCAGGTCAACCCAACTCCCTGGACGCGGAGCTGCCACGCTGGGTCCGCTGCCTTCACCATCATGGCCCGGGACTTCTCGGCCGAGATCTTGAGTCCCAACTCCTCGCACTTCCCGCTGATGAAGTCGAGCGCCTGCTGTGTCCTCCTGAGCTTGTTGCCCCTCCCAGTGACCACGAGGGCAAGGTCATTGGCGTAGCTCAGCAGGACGGTGCTCTCGTGGAAGGGCAGGGCCACCAGCTGCTCCATCAGGAGGTTGAAGAGGAAGGGACTGAGGATGCCGCCCTGGGGCGTCCCATTCTCCAGCTCGTGGAAGCTCGACCTCAGGCCCTGGAACTTCACCCTGGCGCGGCGGTGAAGCAAGTAGTCCCGGAGCCAGGCCAGCAGTTTTCCTCGCACGCCGAGATGCTCTGCTCGCATTCAACGCGTGAATCAAGATCGGGAACATTAGATTTCTTGGGTGCAACATCAATCCCAGCCCCACCCCCCCCAGGAACTTTCGTGTGGCGCCAACAACGTCACCAGCAACCACAGCAGCCTATTCGTCAGGAGGACTTGCCAGCCCTATCTGGAACCCCTCCTCCACCACAGATCCAGCCATTCCTACTGCCTCCTGCTTCACACACGAAAGCCACCACTCGGCCTCCTTTCATACAGCCACCACATTCAATTCTGCTTCCTACTACTCAACCAGAGTCTCTCCAAAGGATGCAATCCTCATTACGACAGACATGCTGCACGAGTTTGCCAAGGAACTCTCAACATCAGTGGCCCGCACAATAGCACCTTCACACAGATCGCTGGGGTTACCATCGATCTAATAGCAATGGAGTCGATGGTTTCCACTGGATCACTGCGGCGATGATGAAAACCCACTGTCTTCAGCTGACCATCGTCTCATCTCTTCATTAAGCCCCAGCTCAACCCAAAGTTTGTCTTATGGAACAGGGCGACGGGACACTGGCCCTCACCCATCCATAGAACAAGCTAATCTCACTACAACCACCGGCCACGTTGGTCGAGTCCGACTACTACAGTGGAATTGTCACGAAATTCGCGCCAAATACTCATCATTCCTAGAGTCCGCGCAGAATGACAAAATGGACGTTTTCCTACTGCAGGAAACTCTTCTCTCAGAAGGAACAAACATCAGTCTCCCTGGATTCAAGGCTTTCCACCTCCCTCGTGTCCAGGATTCCTGTCACGGACTCACCATCTTGGCCCGGCACACACTTCACTGCACCCCCATCTCACAACCCCTTAGCTGTGGTGACCGAGTTGAGGTTGAAGCTGTAACCCTCCACCTTCCCCTTTCAACTCTACACCTATACAACCTCTACCGGTCACGCAATGCAATCCTAGCCCTTGAGGACCTTTTTGGTCTTACTGCCACCGAGCCAGTCCTAGTGGTGGGAGATTTTAATGCTCATTGCCCATCATCCAATTCTTGCTTCCACAGGACCCACCAATGAGGGAGGTTTCCACCTAAGCTCTACCCTGCGTGACTCTCACCACCTCATTCTGCTGAATGACGTCGCACAACCAACACTCATTGGAAACGGTAGGCTTTTGATCTCGCCCTCATCTCCATTCATCTAGGTCACTCCTCATCATGGTCGCTTCACCCAACACTAACCAGCGATCACTTCGGCGTGATCATAGACTATTTACTATATACTATATAGTAGGGAAAGGTGGGGTAAAGCGGACCACCTAAGGTTTGACATCATATTGTATGTTCCCATATACCATTTGCTTATGTCACATAGCATCATTTGGAGCCAAATTTATTCCTCTTTTAACCTCTCTATGAACTTCAGGTTTATTTCGAGAAGTTTGGGTGGTGTTTGTTTTTTAAGAGGAATAATTCATAATTGTATATGATAAAAAATGCGGGGTAAAACGGACCACTTTATCCCGCATATAAGTTACTGGAATCGATATTTGTTTTCCGGTTAGTTTCTGATACTGAAGGAATAATGAACCATTAAATTCTATAAAGATGCTTTTATTACTTATTCCAGGTTCAATACATTGCATTTTTTTTTCACTTTACAGAAAATTTCTCGCTTCATAGGTCGTGTACTGGCTTTAGCCGTCTTTTCTTCTAGTAGAAACTTCTTGTATGGGGAGTTAGTGAGCTCCAAACATGTTCCCCTTCTTTGCCTTTTCTCTTTGGCAGTTTGTCTTCTCCATGGCGCCTTTGGCACTGAGATGATATGATGCGGAGAGTATTGGTCCACTTTACCCCAAAGAAAAATTGCGTAAAAAAAGAACTAACTAAAATCTAAAATACTTCACATTTCATAATATTGACTGCTTATGTTAGCAATATTACCACTGTTCTTTAGAAATAACCACAATAATTAACTTAATGTCACCGGAAAGGTATCTATATTTCAAGTATTACAAAAGTCTCGCCTTAGATCACTTCAGTGAAAATCCAGTTTTCTTCTGTTATATGCAGACAGGACGTCCTTTCAGTACCAAAGCTTGTGTGTGATTGAGGTAATGAAAAACTACTGCAGCTGCTGTTTGAAATTTTGTACCACTGGTTTTGGTAGGAAGCCCCGTGGTCCACTTTGCCCCAGTGGTCCACTATACCCCACCTTCCCCTATATTTTCTACAGTTGTATGTTGTCCAAGACATTCCTTAGTTATAGACAAGCATGTCTTCTTGTTTATGGTCTTATGTATTCTTGTTATATATTAATTTTTTTCTTATCAATATATCATACGGAAAGTTTCTTTTCCTCGGATTAGATCATATGTGTTGGTGAAATATGCTGTCTGGTATCAAGATGCTCACTGCGAACAGGCTAATTTAGCCTGTTGACCCTGTTCGCAGTAAGCATCTTGATACCAGACAGCGCCAGCTTTTGTAATTTTTGCCGAAAAATAAATACTCTTTGGGGCAAGTTTTACAAGCTTACACAGCTGTATTGTTGCACATTAATGCGTCTGAAATTTAAGTCAATTAGTCTCATGATGTCTGGACGGCATATGACATCGTTTGAGCCTCTATTCATAATTTCAGATTATATTCTTAAAACAGCTTATATTTGTATCAAGACAAGCAATTTATCATTTTCTACTGACCTCAATGGGCGTATACCGATACATACTTTCATTTGAATGTACCAAACAATAGACAAATCCATGTAATGTATAGAAAATATAATTTTGTGTCGCAGACTTAATTTTTTCCAGTACGATAACTACATCCTCGGCTACTGGCAGCAAACCACAATAAACACTAGCAGGCTACTCAGAGCAACTCCTGATGTCATTGTCAGCTGCAAATGCTGTGGCAAGGGTTTATTAGAAGTAAATTATCCCCATAGTGATAAATACCAGTCTTCTCAACGGCGCTTACTATACTACGTCGTACGTCTGGCAGCGGTGCTTTTTTTTTTTTCTTCTTCACTGATCGCCTTCGTATATAAGACGTGACAGTGATTTCCAATATTTTTTAACACTCAGATAAAACGTATAAGCCGAAATCAACATCCTTTTATTTTTACTGCTCATATTTACTGAAAAAATAATAATTACCTAATTGTAGCTTTGTCTTATAATACAATTAACAAAACCTTATCATGCACCAGTAAGTAAGAATAATAACATTACGGTTACGTTTTTAATTTTAAATACACATGTGCAGTAATTCATGTCGTATTTTTTCTGCACATCGGTTTCTAAATTAACTAAGTCACCCCTTTGCCCTGGAAAAGCGGAGAAAATTTTAAATTCTAGCGCTGATAGGTATCTACGACCCTAGCTGCGAACAGGCTAATTTCAAGTTGTTGTTATTAATCTTGTGCTTGTTGTCTTGTCTTCAAAGTATGTTACCTTAAACTTAATCTTTAAGTAATTTGTTTTTAAATCTTTTTGTTCACTATTGTTGCCTAAATGAAAAATAAATGTTACATGTTCTGTTTTTTTGTATGGTTGTTGCATGAATGTGAATTGGTGTCGTATTTCTACATACTGTTTACAATTTAATAGAAAATCCTCTATTGGTCTTCCACCTCATGGTTGGACATAATGTTTTCTCGTATTAATCACACTATTTCTCTAGTTAAGTTTTGCTTTGCATGAATCATGAGTTGTGACTAGTCTGTTCGTAAATCATGTATTTTTTTTCATTACTCCTTTGTAATTAGAATTTATCTTTAAGGTTGTTTTTTTCAGTGACTTGCACTAACCAGCTTTGTGTGTCCTATTGGCTTACTACTTCCTTTATTTTAATTGTTGCCTTGGTTACAATTTTCTTAAGCTTCATATTCAACGTTTGCAAGTATGATATTGTATTATTATTACTTCTTGTATTGATCATATTTCTCCAGTTAAGTTCTGCTTTGCATGAATCATGAGTTGTAACTCTAGTCTGTTCGCAAGTCATGTATTTTTTTCATTACTCCTTTGTAACTAGAATATATCTTTAAGAACATAAGAACACAAGAAATGAGACTACAAGTTGATGATCTACACGAGGCAGTTCCTTGTCTCCCACCCTTGGAATAATGCAATATTTATCCACCTGTCATCTCTATCCATACTCTCATCTAACCGTCTTTTAAAGCTAACTATTGACTCAGCACTTACTACATGTCTACCCAGCCTATTCCAATCGTCCAGTACTCTATTAGTGAGCCAATATCTATACTACCTGTCTGTCCTAAATCAAAGTTTTCCTAGCTGGTACCCATTTCCACGTGTCCTATCCTGACTACAAATTTCTAGAGCCTGATCAACCCAGCAAACATGGAATGAATGGGCCAATACTGGGCCAATGCTGGCACTCCGGCATTGCAAGTGTTGGGCCAATGCTGTACATTTTGGCTGCCAGTACTGGCCCAATTTAATTCAGTTATCCGTTTGCACCCTGGCATGTATGGGCCCGATACTGGATCTATGTTGGGCCAGATGTCGGATCAATGATGGGCCAATAATGGCACACTTACATCGTGCCTTAATAGTATGGCAGCAATCGGACCACTTTCACCGGTTTACCACCTTGGATATTGGTTCAATATAAAACCTGAATTCAAACAGATATTGTCCCAACACAGGACCTGAATGTAAACAGACATATATACATATATAGAAGGATGGACTTGCCCCTAGTTAGAGGAAACCTACCATTCTTTCTGGGTTGTGCTTTGGAGGAGTGACAAATAAGCAAATACTTTTACAAAATATATTAGATGCAAAAAATACATAATGAATCCATAACCACACCACAAATCAAAAACATGCTTAAAGCTCGTCCCTGAGATACCAACCACACCTATAGATAATATCTATATACTCTGGATAAAGGAACTATTGGGGTTAAATGTGCACTAAAAGTGACATAATCCATATCAGGCCAAAAGGATTTTATTAGTTTCTTACTTTAAAGTTTCAGATTAAGAAGGCCATAACTACGATATACATGTATATATAATTTCTTATTAATCAAATTATGAACGCCTATATTCACTTAACTGTTCTCAAATAATAGTGTATACTCAAAACTCACAGGGAAAAATCCTCATAATGATATTTCAGCTTATTTCTAACTACCACAGGTGATTTTTGGAACTATATGAAAGTAAACAAGAATTGGCATTATTCATTTTATCTAATCAGTTAAAAATAGGGAGATGAGCATTTTTCACAAAAAAATATTTCACCAGTTTACTTTTTAGAAAATCAAATGATATTTAATCACTTACCTGACTGATTTTGTTGTACCACAGATGAAGTCAATAAGTGATGCCAAAAAGCAGAGCAAATGATGTACTGCAGATGCAAATTTAAAGCTAAATAAACAGTAAGTTTAGTACAAAGTAGTTTACTGATAGCCATCACTACAAGGAACCATGAATTCTTGCAATTAGTG
Organism: Cancer borealis; assembly: GCA_036785275.1. Classification (NCBI taxonomy): domain Eukaryota; kingdom Metazoa; phylum Arthropoda; class Malacostraca; order Decapoda; family Cancridae; genus Cancer; species Cancer borealis. The sequence continues at coordinate 79,779 of JAXIVD010001527.1, forward strand.
TTCCATAATTGATTTATTTCTTATGAATTATGTGCGTGTAAGTCTATAACAAGTGTCTATGATGGCCAGTAAAGTATCAAAACATTTGAATTAAAAAAAAAAAATTCTTCAGAATAACCCATATTATAATGTAGGGAGAAATACAATGTGTCATGGTCAACATCACATATTAGAAGGGGATTTAAAATAAAAGTCAATCCCTCGTTTCCTTGGTCCTTTGGATACAGATCCTTTCCCTTGTATCTGCAATGAGAGAGCCAGCCATGTAGCTACATTACAACTTTCACTTCAACACTATTCTATCTTATTTTTCTATTCTAAAGTGCTTGACTCATCATGGCACTGGAGGAAGTGTGAAGGATGAAGAAAATGCAATTCAAGGTATACTGTATGAATAAGGAAAGATGTTGTTATTATGGAACAAAACCTGTTCTTACTATGGTTAATGTGTATATTTACGTATATTCATGAAAAGCAAATGAATACAGACTGGAGTATGACACTGAAGAACAGAGGGATGAAGTACACCTGAGGCTGATGAGGTAGATACTTCAATAGTGGTGGTTTGATGCAACCTTTTATTTAATTATCTCATCTCATGTGCACTCAGTGAGATGTTGCCATATGACTATAATGCCAAATACCTAATCAAACATTTCTAACAGTGCATAATTGTTACCGAAAACTTTCTTTGTGAGGATTTCATCTTTGTTAGTTATACATACAAAAAAAAACATGCTGTGAATGATTTGGAAAGTTTGGAGTTTGCAGTAAAAGTGGCTGTATACCAAGGATCAGTGCTTAGTCCCTTTACTTTTCATAACAGCACTCAAAACATTATCACGATATTTTAAGAATGTATTGCCAGAAACTCTTATATGCAAATTATATGGTTCTGAGTGCTAATATTTGGGAAAGTGAAAAAGAATATGGAAGCCTCTTGTCCCATCATTCAGTACGAGTGTTACTTTCTCATATAACGTGTGGTACTTAATTCTAAGTAAAAACCTGTGCAATACATGGTGAAGAATGGGGAGTATGCTGTACAAGAAATACAAATACTAAATAACATTGTGCCTTCGGATTAAATTTTTTGTCCATTATTAAAATTCATGATTTTCATTCCATGCATAACTAAATCTGTATATAAAAAGCCACACATCAAGGGATCACTGTTTTACCTTTTCTATCATGATTAAATTTGAAAAGGATACGTGTAAGATCATCATTACTCACCCCTTTATGTTGATGTCGACCCCACTCTGGGGCAACCAAGATAGGATTTGGGTAAGTCTCTCCTAGAATAACCCCTGCGGAGGACAATTGACTTGCAGTAAGTTTCCAAGGGGTGTGGATCATTCCTTCCTTCAATCTAGCCAACTCAGGCACCCAACATCGCACAAACTCACCCTGAAAGTTATCAAATAAAATGTTTTCACAAAACTACAGTATGTAAATGTTTACTTGCTTTTATAAAAGCATTCTTGGAAATACTATATATTCATTTCAATAAAATAAAGAATTTACAGTCAAACTATGCAAAAAATAAACATGAAAAATAAGGAAGTATTTAAATCTAAACCCAAGACAACAAAATGTTCCCAAGTTAACAGATGGTTAGAAATCAAACAAACTAATTTTCAATCAACTTTTAAACTGGACCAAATCATACCTTTGGATCATAATCAAAAGCCTGTTTGACCATGTTGAACTTTCTATTCTCTCTTGGGTCATTGCCAATGCCAGCTGCATAATTCCAGTTTCCATAATTACTACACACATCATGATCAAGCTGTGGAAAAAGAAGATACACATATGATAATTGCTGTTCTAATAATGAATAATATAACAGATTCATCAATAGTCAATTTCACAAGAGAATAATAATGGCAGCTATATGATTGTTATCTGATGCATTTACACCTCAGCTCATTCCATTTAGCTTCCACCACCGGTTCTTTACAAATATTTGTATAGCTTCATATATCCAAGTATCATTTGTGTTCTAGTGACATAAGGATTTAAAACACAGCAGGAGGAAATGGTAGATAAAGAAAGGTTGGGTGAAGGGAGGTCTCTCTCTCTCTCTCTCTCTCTCTCTCTCTCTCTCTCTCTCTCTCTCTCTCTCTCTCTCTCTCTTCTCTCTCTCTCTCTCTCTCTCTCTCTCTCCTTTTTTCTATATTATACTTTAATTTATTTCTCCTCCTCCATATTAAGCAAGAACATTGAAGAAGAGCATGAGAGAGAGCAAAAAAAAAAAAGAAGGAAGAGGAGGGAGGGAGGGAAGGAGGGAGAGAAGTCGGTAAGGGATTAAGGAATTAACACCCCTCGGCCTGGGTGTCCAGGAGGCGGTGCAGGCTATAGTACCAGTATGTCGCCCATTTGTTGAGTCCATCCAACTCAGGTGTACCATTACACCCATCCCACAGAGATTAAAATGTGGACACACAAAACATAAACTATTACAATATAGGATGCATACAAAACAAAACACAGATGGCATGGAGAAGGAAAAAGAAAACCGTTCAACAGATGTATGTCTAACCAGCTGAGATTCAAACCACTCTGCTCCAAGTCTCCAGTCCAAACCCATGTCCTTGATGAGAAAGGATGCAACATTCTGGCGGCCACGGTTGCTCATCCACCCTGTCTCCTGCAGCTCTCTCATATTGGCATCTACAAATGGCACTCCAGTTCTGCCCTCTGTAGGGAGATGAGATGAGTAAGTTACCTAATGATTGATTTCTCACTTTGTCTATAACAAAAAAAAATATGAAAGAGGGCAATGAGACCTCATGTACATATAAGTAAGGACAAAATATCAAATCAATAGAAAACGAAGAGAAAGGTTTGGGAGTGGCAATACAATTCATGATGCTAAGAAATATAAGAACATAAGATTATAAGGAAGTTACAGAAGGCCTGGAGGCCTGCACTAGGTAATCCCTGTTACTCCAATACTCCCCTATTACCTACATCCACTTCTCATCCCCATCCATAAGGCTGTCGAGTTTTCTTTTAAAACTCCCGATCGTATGTGCACTAACTACCTGCTGACTGAATTTGTTCCAATCATCAAATATACGAAATGGGTTTTCACTTCCTAGACAGAGATATGATGAAAAAAATTATAACTACAATGATAAAACCAAAATTGGAATATGC
>JAXIVD010001528.1:0-57500 GCA_036785275.1 Cancer borealis
ATCATTATTTAAAGCTATGTTTATTATATGTTGCGTTCAATGTTAAAATAAACATGTCTTCATATACCAGTAATATGTTGTAATTAATATATCTTTAAATAATGATAATAATAATAATGTTGTAATTAATATATCTTTAAATAATGATAATAATAATAATGTTGTAATTAATATATCTATATATAATGATAATAATAATGTTGTAATTAATATATCTATAAATAATAATAATAATAATGTTGTAATTAATATATCTATAAATAATGATAATAATAATAATGTTGTAATTAATATATCTATAAATAATGATAATAATAATGTTGTAATTAATATATTATTTTAATGTTATAATTTATAAATCTTCAAATAATAATACTGGGCTATTATTAATATATTGTCTTTAAATAACGGTAACAAAATATAATTTATATATATCATAAAATAATATTAATAGGCTATGATTTATATATATATATATATATATATATATATATATATATATATATATATATATATATATATATATATATATATATATATATATATTAAAAGAATGGTAACAGTCTACAATCAACATATTGTCTTTTGAATTATGGTAATAGAATATAATCAATATATACTAAAAGAATATAATCAATATATACTAAAAGAATATAATCAATATATACTAAAAGAATATAATCAATATATACTAAAAGAATATAATCAATATATACTAAAAGAATATAATCAATATATACTAAAAGAATATAATCAATATATACTAAAAGAATATAATCAATATATACTAAAAGAATATAATCAATATATACTAAAAGAATATAATCAATATATACTAAAAGAATATAATCAATATATACTAAAAGAATATAATCAATATATACTAAAAGAATTGTAATCATTATATCGTCTTTAGATAGCGCTTATATAATATAATCAATATATATTAAAAGTAAAGTAATAGACTATAATTAATATATCATCTTTGAAGATTATTATTATTATTATATAATAAATGAATGAATTAGTGGAGGGTCTCTCTCTCTCTCTCTCTCTCTCTCTCTCTCTCTCTCTCTCTCTCTCTCTCTCTCTCTCTCCCCCCCCCCCCCCCCCCTCAGAGCTTGAGACAAATGAGCCAACACTATGATGTGACACGTTAGGTTGGGAGATCGTGGTACCATGTTGTCGACTTCCATTAATAATGATTTAATTACTCAAACAAATGATAGATTCCTCATGTTTGTAATATTAAGAAGCTTTTGTGACAATTATTTGCTATGTATCAACTAAATAAACATTAATGCTATGCAGAATGTATTAATTGATGTATTAAATTACTAAGGTTCCCACCTCATTGGGTTACTGTCATCTACAAAATTTGATGAACCAGAATGTTTACTGATTAAATTGAAAACATTATCTATTACTTCCTCAAGTTGATAATTTCCCTGTTTCTCATATCTAGTTTTGTTAATAGAAAAGAACAAAATAACATGAAAGTCACGTCAACAAAATTAAAATGTTAACAAACTGAAGGAAGAGATGAACAAACTTAAAATGAGTAAATCTTTATAACTAGTGTTGGTACAATATTGATATAAATATGAAGAGGTACATACATACTATACATAGTGTACTCAACACACCTGTCAAGCTTTCAGGCGCTGACCACCATTATAACCAAATGTAACACACATATGACAATCAGGAAAAAAAAACCTGGGATGAAATGCCTCACTTTTGGCTAATATATCAAAAGGTTAAACAGTATAACTGAACCTAACCTAACCTAACTTTAAAGCAGGTTTGCGAGGTAAATAATGGTGAGCACCGCCTAAAACCTTCACAGATTTAGCTCCAAATGTTTAGTAATATGGTGTTTAATGATATTATTGCGAATGTGTGTGCGTGCGTGTGTGCGTGCGTGCGTGTGTGGAGGTTCAGAGGTGACGTGGACAGCAGGAGACGGCAGTGGACCACCACCTGCCGCTTGGAGTGGTGGCCTTGACACACTGCACCTCGGACAGCCTGACAACTACACCTCGCCTCACGCTGCAGGAGAGGCTTGGCCACGGAGCTGGGAACCTGTGTCTCGTCTCGTGCCTACAGAGAACCAGAGACAGTGTTGTGGGCTGCCGGGAGGGACCGAGCCCTGTAGCCTGTGCCGGTGAGCACGGCCGTGTAAGAGCGACTCTGCCAGCCGTGCCGGTGTACGTGTGCCTGTCCCGATTGTGTGCTAGGGGACGATTGTACTTGTGGCTTGGGGTAATAAAGGGCTGACAAAAGTTCATGTGCCTTTGTCTTTCCTGTGCCTGTGCACACCTGGTGTGACCCAGAATAACACAGACTGACCTCGTCCTCAACACACGTCACGGATCCCCGGAGCTAATGCTGCAGCCACCACCGCGGCCGTCCAGGTAACATTGGGCAGTGAGGAGTGGGGTGGGGCCTAGCAATATAGTAAAGAAGTTATCAAAGGTGTTGATCTGCAGACTGAGTGAACACCTTTCATTAAGTTTGTGTTCACTATAAGTAACAATGGTATCCTCTCCATTCCATTGTAGGCAGACACTGAAGTAACCTTTCACCATTACTATGATACCACTAGCTGACAACCTGCACCTTTCTGGTGTACACGCACACCCTGCCACACCATACCTCCATCTAAGTTATATTATGCACAAAATGAACCAGGCAAGTCTGTGTGGCATGCAGTCCTTGCATAAACTGGTAAGTTCTTGCAGGTTACTATACCACCAACTATATAACATTGTTCTAACCTAACCTAACCTAACTATATAACATCGTTCTCAACCAATTGTTAACCGACTACACTAACATTCCTGAGTTATCATCATATAGTGTCCTAATTAACTCATTAATAGAAAGTTGCATTTCATTTTCAAAACACTTGTCAGAAAACCATTGTGAGGATTCTCCAAGAGCAGTCATCCAAAGTCTCACTAATTACATGGTGGAAAACTATACCACCAACTACAGCAGTGCAAGGTTAAATGATGATGAATCAAATCAAAACCACTGTACAAACAAGTAATTACAGCTTGCCTGGTAAAGGTAAGTAAGTATTTGTTAGTGGAAGGGCGGGTTTCGACAGGGGTGGTGATGTATGTTAGAAAGGACTTGGCCTCCACTACACAAGTACTACTACACTCACACTCTGATGGGAAGAACCAGATCTTATCAATTACACTCAAATTAATTGATAGCATACTTGCAGTCCTATATCGCCCTCCAAACTCCAGTAAGGAAACCTTTTCTGCAACCTGTCACGCTCTACTAAACCAGTTTGAACAACTTGGCCTCTGTACAAACCATGAAGTTATTATGAATGGAGGACTTCAATTTCCCATCAATGAATTGAAACTCAAAAACAGATACTGTTACCACAACACTACAACAAAATAAAACAAGTGATCTCCTCAACATAGCAGATAACCTCTTTATGGAACAAATTATAAATAAACCTACAACACTACACAATATATTGGATCTTATTTTTACAAATAACCCATCAATGATATACGATATCAGAGTCACAAAAACTATAATGTCACACCATAATGTAATTGAGATCATAACAAATCTTGAAAAGAGAAATAAACATACAAGAAATGGCTGAACCATTTCATGATATAATTGAGTGTTCTATTCAAACAGGAAAAGTCCCCAAAGAATGGGAAAAGAGCTGATATAATGCCTATTTACAAGAATGGAAACAGAGAAGAACCACTTCCTTATAGACCAGTGTCATTGAGCGGCATAGTGTGCAAGATATGTGAGGTCAAGAAACAATGGACTCATTACTTAGAAAGAGAAGGAATGATAACAGATACACAATTTGGATTCAGAACAGGAAGATCGTGTGTCACCAACTTATTAAGTTTTTATTCAAGAGTAATAGATATAACACAAGGAAGAGATGGATGGGCGGATTGCATATATTTACTTAAAAAAGGCATTTGATAAGGTTCCGCACAGGAGATTACTATGGAAGTTGGAACACATTTGAGGATTGAAAGGAACATTCAAGAACTGGATGGAAGACTACCTCAAAGGAAGGGAAATGAGAACAGTAGTAAAGAATGAACAATCTGAATGGAGAGAAGAGAAAAATGGAGTACCACAGGGATCAGTTTTGGCGCCAATAATGTTTTTAATATATGTAAATGACATGACAGAAGGAGTGTAACTGTATGTATATTTTATGATTCCTTTGTTGATCTCATTTATATAAAGATATTTAAAGGGTTCAAATACTGTAAAGAAGGATCAGTAGATGTCTAGCTGTTTCATAAGTAAAGGCGATCACATTGCTTATAGAGATATGTTCATGTCACTCATTGCTGACAAGAGAAGCGCGCTCGCAGGATGTGATCGAGGTGAGATCTGTTTATTTCTTATATATTGTGGTATAAATTGACTGTTATGATGATTTATTGATTGTAAGCATTACTTGAAGTGTATGACAATGCCATGAGAATGTATGTGTATTCGTTCTGTGACTGGAAATGTATATTTCAGTTCTTTACGACATGGTAGAGCCAGCCAGACATGGCATAGCCAGACATGGTGAGGCAAAAGAGAGGACTGAGCTTCAATAAACGTCATCGGGAAATACGGGTTTCTGTTCACCCTGGTGAGGAAGCATGTCCTGCCATGCCTGTAAAACAGTTCACATTAATTGGAAGCCTGCGAAAGCCGCTATAGTAAAGAACTCGTCTCAACAAATGTGAAGATTGCTACGAGACGAGGGGACGCCACCTCACCCTAAGAAATCCCTTGTGTCAGCATTTCTGCCCCGGATACAAGCCGCACCCACAACAACGCCACCCCCACAGCCTCCATCTTATAATGCATCAAGGTCACAGGCAAGAGATTGTAGCTACACTGTAACAGTTCCTATATGGTAATATTGCCCTAAAATAGATTTGAATAGAGTGGGTAATCTAGAAGTCAGGATATTTGTTCAGTGTAGCTACTCCCTCAGTATATTTTTTGATAATGTCTAATATTGAGGAGAAAGGTGCCGTAGGTGGTCTGATTGAAGATGAGAGGGAATGGCAGGCGGATAGAGGCGTACAGAGCCATGTTGGAGGTGCTAGGGAGAGATTGCCAACCGCGAAAGGGAAGGAGTATAAAATTAGTCAAGTTATAGGGAAGGTGGGATTCTTTCAACGCAAATGGAAGAAATTTGTAAACAGAATTGGTAAAGGTATGGAAGAAGCATCCAGTCTCATGCACTTAATCAAAATGTCTGATGAAGAAATGGAATTGTATGCTAACTATGTTAGTGCATGTATGGAACTTAAAGATCTTAAGCAAGAAGAGTCGGATGAGTTAGATGAGTTAGAGAACCTTAAAGTAGATGAACAGATTCACCAAGAAACTGTAAAGGATTTTAAGAGTAAGAAATTGGAGATACTAAGTGGTAAAGAATTTGTATTTTCTCATGCTAGTAAAGGTTCTAGTAGACATTCTAAAGCATCTAAGGCTTCCTCTGCATCATTACTAAGAAGGCAAGAAGCGGCAGCTAAATTGGCCGTGCTTAAAGCGGAAATGGAACATCATGATAATGTAGCTGAGGCACAGGCGTTAGTGGCAAAGAGTACAGCTGAGGCACAGGCGTTAGTGGCAAAGAGTACAGCTGAATTAGCCAAAAGAGAAAAAATGAGAGACATAGCAGCTGTCAGTGCAGAACTTGAAGCTCTAAATGAAGTTGAAGAGGATGATAGAGGGATGCTTCCAAGTGATGATGAAAGTGTAGGGAGGCAACAACATCTTCAACAATATTTAGAGGTACAAAGCAAAGATGTATCGCTACTGCAGTCTGATTCAGAGATAGATGAAGCCATGCCTCATAAATGTGTTACATTCTTCCCTAAACATGGATCTAAGGGTAAATCTCATAGTCTAATGAATGAGGAAGGATTAGGTGTTAGTAGAAGTACAAACGTTAATGCTCAAGCAATGAATTTCAACCCCTTAGCTCATAGTTTCATACCTCCTAGTAACTATACTCCTACTAATAATGTCAAACAGTCCTGTCAGTCTCTTTCCACTCCTGGTAGTAATCCTGTTACTTATATACCTGTTCAAGGATGGAGTTTACCTCCAATAGAGCCTCCAATTTTTAGTGGAGAACCCATGGAATTTCCACTCTGGATAAAAAAGTTTAAAACCTTTGTGGAAGCTAGGACAACTGATGCATCAGAGAGACTTGCATATCTTGACAAATATACAAGTGGTGAGGCAAAGGAAGCCATAAGAATGTTAATGTATTTAAATACTAACCAAGATTATGACACAGCAAAGAGAATTCTCTGGCAAAGATTTGGAAATGAAAGTGTAGTTGCCAATGCTTACATGAAAAGGTTGTTAGGATGGCCACAAATTCCTCAAGACGATGGTCCAGCCCTAATGAAGTTTTCAGATTTTTTAGAATGTTGTAGGGCAGCTATGCATTCTATTCCTCACTTGTCATTCCTTAATGATCCCAGAGAACATAGGAAATTACTAACAAAACTTCCTAGATCCATAATTAATAGTTGGAATGCAAAATTAAGTAAACATTGTTATGGCAGTTCTCAGTATGGGCCAGGGCAGTACCCACCCTTTGAAAGTTTTTGTAAATTCATCAACTCACAAGCTCATGCAGCATGTGATCCTTTTACTTCATACAATGCTGTGGTCATGGAAGCAAATGACAGTGGTAAAGGCAATGCAAGCTTGAACAGGAATAAGAGTAATAGGTCATATACCATGACTAAATTTAGAGGAAGTAAAGGTTTCATTACAAAACCATCTGAGGAAAGGACAGCTAGTTCCTTTAACAGTAAAGTAAATGTAGAGACTATGAAACAAGACTTTAAAGGAAAGGAAAGAAAGAGACAATTTTGTCGCTATTGTAAAGAGGAGCATGATTTAGAAAATTGTAAACTATTTGTAAAACTTGATCCTGATACAAAGTTTACATTTATCAAAGAAAAAAGATTATGTGCAGGATGTTTAAATTGGGGTCACATCAAGAAAGACTGTAGGAGAAAGAAATCATGTAAGGTATGTCAGAGATTCCATCCCACCGTTCTCCATAATGATGCTTTAAGATCTCAGACTCAAGAAAGACCAGAACGGGTAATTGATCTCAAGAAAAACGATGAAAGACCAGTTGTAATAAATGAGGTTAAGGTCAAACAGTCAGTTGCTGGAGACACACACACTTTAATAGTACCAGTGTGGATGTACCAAGAAGGTAATGAAGGGAATAAAGTGTTAGTGTATGCATTGTTGGACAATCAATCTGATGCTTGCTTCGTGAAGCAAAGTCTCTTAGATGAGGTGGGAGTGAGTGGACCGCAAATTTCTTTGCAAACTTCCACAATAAATGGAGAAGAGACAATTGTGTGTAATAAAGTCTCTGGACTTATAGTACGAGGCATCTATGATGAACGAGATATAGAGCTTCCACATGCATACTCTAGAGAGAATATCCCAGCACGACGAGATCAGATTCCTAGAAGGGAGACAGCAGAAGGGTGGTCTCACTTATCTCTAATTGCTTCTAAACTCATGCCATATAGGTCAGATGTAGAAATAGGACTTCTGATTGGAGTGAATTGTAATGAAGCAATAGAGCACAGGGAAGTAATCACAGGGGAGTCTGGAGAGCCCTGTGGGATAAGAACAGAGTTAGGATGGGGCATCCAAGGAAGGGTTGCTGTTAGTCAAGGCTTAGAAGATAATATCCTGACAGTATTTAGAACATTTGTACAAGAGGTCGAGATAAATCAGGAAAAAAGGGTAAGCTTCTTAGTCGTTCCATCAAGGACTAAGGAGATAATAAATCCCTCGCAAGTAAAGGATATGTTTGAGCTTGATTTCAATGAAAGGAAGTCAGCTGATGTTCTATTATCGTATGAAGACAAAAGGTTTATGAATAAAATGAAAGCTGGAGTACATCAGCTGGAAGACAGGCATTACGAGTTGCCTCTTCCTCTTAAAAACGACAATGTCAAGCTTCCAAACAATAAAACTTTGGCAGAGCATAGATTAATGAAGCTAAAAAGCAGACTTGACAAAGATAAACAACACCATGATAACTATAAAGTGTTCTTGGATAATATGATAGATAAAGGGTATGCAGAGGTTGTGCCTAAGAAGGATCTAAATAAGGATGATGGTCAAGTTTGGTACATTCCACATCATGGAGTGTATCACTCTAAGAAACCAGGGAAACTCAGAGTAGTATTTGACTGCAGTGCAAACTATAAGAGTCAGTCTTTAAATGGCCATTTGTTACAGGGTCCAGACCTCACCAATAAATTGGTAGGGGTACTTTGCAGATTTAGGCAGGAACCTATTGCATTTGTTTGTGATATAGAAGCAATGTACCACCAAGTGAAGGTGAATCCAGAACACAGGGACATGCTTAGGTTCCTTTGGTGGAAAAATGGTGATGTAACTAAAGAAATTGTTGAATACAGAATGACGGCTCACTTGTTTGGTGCTACATCGTCTCCAAGTGTTGCCAATTTTGCATTAAAGAAGGCTGCAGATGACCATGAATATCTGTATGGTTCTGATGCAGCAAATTTTATAAGAACAGATTTTTATGTTGATGATGGCCTTAAGTCAGTGGCAACAGTGAATGAAGCCGTCACTCTGATGAAACAAAGCAAGGCAATATGTAGCATGGGAGGTTTCAACCTTCATAAGTTCTTGTCCAACAGTAGGGAAGTACTAGAAACGATATCCCCTCAGGAAGGAGTGAATGTTGTTAAGAATTTAGATCTTAGTAAAGAAACACTGCCCATGGAAAGAACTCTGGGAATTCAATGGTGTATAGAGTCTGACACTTTTCAATTTAGGATACAGTTGAAGGATAAACCACTTACGAGAAGAGGTATTTTGTCCACTGTGAGCTCTGTATATGACCCGTTAGGTCTAGTGTCACCTGTTATTCTTGTGGGCAAACAAATCCTTCAAGAATTGTGTAAATGTGGGTCTAATTGGGATGACGAGGTGCCAGATAATGTCAGATCTAAATGGGTAAAATGGAGAAATGAGTTGCACAAGTTGGAAGACCTCAGAATACCTAGATGCTATAAACCTGAGTCATTTGGAGAAGTCAAGAATGTTGAATTGCATCACTTTTCAGATGCCTGTCAAGATGGATATGGCCAGTGTTCTTACATTAGATTGATTAACGAAACTGGTAAGATACACTGTGCTTTAGTCATGGCAAAATCGCGTGTCACGCCTCTAAAATCCATCACAATTCCCAGATTAGAACTTACAGCAGCAGTCGTGTCAGTTAGAGTTCATGCATTACTCAGGAAAGAACTTAACTACAAAAATGTAAAGGAAGTGTTTTGGTCTGACAGCAAAGTCGTCCTTGGTTACGTAGCAAATGAGTCAAAGAGATTTCATGTGTATGTAGCTAACAGAGTACAGCAAATTAGAGACGAAACCTCACCTGATCAGTGGAAATATGTAAACACAGAGAATAACCCAGCTGATCATGCATCTCGAGGAATGACAGTACAGGAATTAATTAAGAGCAAGAACTGGTGGAAAGGACCAGAATTCCTTTGGAATCAGAATGAAATTACTGACTATCCTCAATGCAAGATTATAGATGATGATGATCCAGAGGTAAAGAAGATTGTATGCCATGCTGTATCTGCAAATGTACTAAGGCCTTCACCCCTCTTAAAGAGGCTTGAATATTTTTCTAAGTGGTTTCATGCTAAGAGAGCAATTGCTGTATGCCTGAAGCTTCAGCATAAATTCAAATGTATCAGAAACCATGACACTATAGTCAGCCAAAGCCAATATGTACCAGTGACGGTAGCAGAAATAGCAGAATCAGAGAAGGAAATAATAAGACAAGTTCAAGTTGAGGCATTTCAAAGCGAAATAACTATGCTAAAGGGTAACATTGAAGATTCTGTATTCAGTAAAGACAAGAGGAGAGGTAAAGCAGTAGCCAGGACAAGTTCATTATACAAACTTGATCCCTTTATAGATAGGGATGGCATAATGAGAGTAGGAGGAAGATTAAGACAGGCTAACGTTCAAGATACCCTAAAACATCCAGCCATCCTTCCAAAACAGTCACACATCACTAATCTCATCATATGCCATCACCATGAAAGGGTCAGTCATCAAGGCAGGGGTATAACTTTAAATGAGATAAGATCATGTGGTTATTGGATTATAGGAGGATCTAGGCATATTTCCAAGTGCGTTATTTGCCGCAAAGTTAGAAGTGACACACAAGAACAAAAGATGGCAGACTTGCCCACAGATAGACTGGAACCCTCACCTCCATTCACTTATTCGGCAGTTGATTTCTTTGGCCCCTTCTTTGTTAAACAGGGTAGAAACGAGCTAAAGAAATACGGAGTACTTTTCACTTGCATGGTGTCGAGAGCAGTACATCTTGAAACAGCAAACAGCATGGATACAAGCTCTTTCCTCAATGCTTACCGTCGTTTTGTAGGGCGACGAGGCCCAGTTAGACAGTTGAGATGTGACCAAGGAACGAACTTTGTGGGAGCCAAAACTGAACTTAAAAAATGTTTGACAAGTAATGTAAGACAAGAACTTATGAAGGACCAGTGCGACTGGATAGACTTTAAAATGAATGTGCCCAATGCCAGCCATATGGGTGGTGTATGGGAGAGGCAGATACGAACAGTAAGGAATGTATTGTCAGTGTTACTTGATCAGCATGGTGGTCAGTTAGATAATGAGACCTTGAGGACATTTCTAGTCGAAGCAGAAACCATAGTTAATGGTCGTCCTCTAACGATTGACGGCTTAGAGCCCTTAACACCTAACATGTTGCTGACTATGAAAACAAAGGTAGTGCTGCCTCTTCCAAACACCTTTGAGAGAAATGATTTGTACTGTAGAAAAAGATGGCGTAGGGTGCAATATTTGGCTAATGAGTTTTGGTCAAGATGGAAAAGAGAGTACACGCAATCCTTGCAAGTTAGACAAAAATGGACCAAAACTCGAAGAAATCTTATGGTCAATGATGTTGTTATTGTAAAGGATCACAATCTGCCAAGAAACAGTTGGAGATTGGGTAGAGTCATAGAAGCTTTGCCTGATAATGACGGTCTTGTAAGAAAGGTTAAGCTCATGATGGCAGATTCTAATATTGACAATCAGGGAAAACGTACAAGATGTATAAACATAATGAAAAGACCTATCCACAGTCTTGTTCTCTTGGTAGAATGTGATCAAGTTGAAGACCAGGGTATCCCCGCCAAGGAGCCCTTGTAATTTAAGTGCCTTATGATGTGCCAGTATTAGTTTTAAGGCAAATTGTCTTTTAGTTTTTTTTAAGGTAAATTGTTGTACAATTTAGGGGAGCCATGTAACTGTATGTATATTTTATGATTCCTTTGTTGATCTCATTTATATAAAGATATTTAAAGGGTTCAAATACTGTAAAGAAGGATCAGTAGATGTCTAGCTGTTTCATAAGTAAAGGCGATCACATTGCTTATAGAGATATGTTCATGTCACTCATTGCTGACAAGAGAAGCGCGCTCGCAGGATGTGATCGAGGTGAGATCTGTTTATTTCTTATATATTGTGGTATAAATTGACTGTTATGATGATTTATTGATTGTAAGCATTACTTGAAGTGTATGACAATGCCATGAGAATGTATGTGTATTCGTTCTGTGACTGGAAATGTATATTTCAGTTCTTTACGACATGGTAGAGCCAGCCAGACATGGCATAGCCAGACATGGTGAGGCAAAAGAGAGGACTGAGCTTCAATAAACGTCATCGGGAAATACGGGTTTCTGTTCACCCCGGTGAGGAAGCATGTCCTGCCATGCCTGTAAAACAGTTCACATTAATTGGAAGCCTGCGAAAGCCGCTACAAGGAGTAAGCAGTTACATAAGTCTATTTGCAGATGATGCAACATTACTAAGAAAGATAGGAAGCCACAAGGATTGTGAGGAGCTACAGAATGATATAAACAAGATATATGAATGGAGCAACACATGGGAAATGGAATTTAATGCAAGAAAATGCCATGTATTGGAAATGGGAAACAAGTGCAATGAGACCCTCATGGACGTATAAGTTAGGGAAAAATATTATATCAATAGCAAAAGAAGAGAAAGATTTGGGAGTGTTAATACAGGACAACTTATCACACACACACACACACACACACACACACACACACACACACACACACACACAAGGACAACTTATCACCACAGAAACACATCAATAGAATATTTGGTGACACTCTTATGATGTTAAGGAATATACGAATGGCTTTTCATTTCCTAGATAAAGATATGAGAAAAATTATAACTATAATGATCAGACCAAAACTGGAATATGCAGAAGTAATATGGTCCCCACACACGCACACACACGCACGCACGCACGCACGCGCACACACACACACACACACACACACACACACATACACACACACACACACACACACACACACACACACACACACACGCACACACACGCACGCACACACGCACACACACACACACACACACACACACACACACACACACACACACGCACACACACACACGGTCCCCGCACAAGAAAAGGCCAGTGTTGAAAGTAGAAAGAATACAGAGAATTGCAACTAAGATGGTGCCAGAATTGGAACACCTAACATATGAGGAAAGATTAAAACAAATGCAACTGAACAACATTGAAAGAAAGAAGAGAAAGAGGAGACTTAATCACAATATATAAATTGATGAACAACCTTGAGGAAACAGATAGAAAACACCTAATATTGACAAGAAAAGGAGAGGATAGAAATTTAAAGACACAAGAAAATACTGCAAAAAGAAATTTGTTTGAAAGATACAAAAAAGTACAGTTTTCCCCAAAGAAGTATAGATACTTGGAATGGACTGAAGGAAGAGGAGATGATGGCAAAGAATGTACATCAACTGAAGGAAAAACTGTACAAATATAGATACGGAGACATGACCACACGAGTGTAGCTCAGGCCCTGTATACTACAACTAGGGAAACACACACACATTAACATACTGCTCCCGGATGTGCGTGGTGTTGTGTGCGTGTGTGGGTCGGGCCCATAGGTATACATAGGTGTACATCCACTTCATGTCATTGTAATCCCCTTCCATGTTGAGAGAGTAGTTGTAATGTTTCACCCATTCCTAGACTCTCTCATGTTGTGCTGGGCTATGTTGCAGGATGAAGGATGGATGCTTAGTGTTTAGTGATGGGAGTATGTTGTGCTGGGCTATGTTGCAGGATGAAGGATGGATGCTTAGTGTTTAGTGATGGGAGTATGTTGTGCTGGGCTATGTTGCAGGATGAAGGATGGATGCTTAGTGTTTAGTGATGGGAGTATGTTGTGCTGGGCTATGTTGCAGGATGAAGGATGGATGCTTAGTGTTTAGTGATGGGAGTATGTTGTGCTGGGCTATGTTGCAGGATGAAGGATGGATGCTTAGTGTTTAGTGATGGGAGTATGTTGTGTTGGGCTATGTTGCAGGATGAAAGATGGATGCACACACCGAAAAATAAAAGTGTAGTTCCTGAAGGATTAGTAATGTTGTTGGTGTATGTAAATGATATGACAGAGGGAGTGAATAATTATATGAGTCTATTTGCAGCTGATGCCAAATTACTAAGAAAAATAGAGAGTAAAGAGGACTGTGAGCATTTACAAAAGGATTTAGATAATAATTAAATTTGAGTAAACTTTGTGAAATGTAGTTTAACGCCAAAAAGTGTAAAGTTCTGGAAATAGTCAGTAGTAGAATGAGACGAAGAGGAAAGTATTCAATGTGAAATGAATGGATAAACAAAACAAATGTTGAACAATATTTGTGAGTATGGATTACAGATAATTTGTCACCAGAGAAACATATCAATAAAATAACATGAGATACACATCAGCTGCTGAGAAATATAAGAATGGCTTTCAAATATCTGGGTGAAGAGATGATTAACAAATTGATAACATCATTGATGCAACCAAAGTTACAATATGCGGCAGTGATTTGGTCACCACATAAAAAAAAAAAGATATAAAGAAGCTACAGAGATTACAAAGAGCAGCTACAAAAATGGCTCCAAGGCTGAGAAATTTACCTTATGAAGATAGACTTTCTAGACTGAAACTACCAACTCTTGAGAAAAGAAGAGAAAAGGCAGACTTTATAACAGTGTATAGAGCATCAAAAAGAAGAGTAAAGGCAGACTTTATAACAGTGTATAGAGCATCAAAAAGAAGAGAAAAGGCAGACTTTATAACAGTGTATAGACCATCAAAAAGAAGAGTAAAGGCAGACTTTATAACAGTGTATAGAGCATCAAAAAGAAGAGTAAAGGCAGACTTTATAACAGTGTATAGAGCATCAAAAAGAAGAGTAAAGGCAGACTTTATAACAGTGTATAGAGCATCAAAAAGAAGAGAAAAGGCAGACTTTATAACAATGTATAGACCATCAAAAAGAAGAGTAAAGGCAGACTTTATAACAGTGTATAGACCAACAAAAAGAAGAGTAAAGGCAGACTTTATAACAGTGTATAGAGCATCAAAAAGAAGAGAAAAGGCAGACTTTATAACAGTGTATAGAGCATCAAAAAGAAGAGTAAAGGCAGACTTTATAACAGTGTATAGAGCATCAAAAAGAAGAGTAAAGGCAGACTTTATAACAGTGTATAGAGCATCAAAAAGAAGAGTAAAGGCAGACTTTATAACAGTGTATAGACCATCAAAAAGAAGAGTAAAGGCAGACTTTATAACAGTGTATAGAGCCTCAAAAAGAAGAGTAAAGGCAGACTTTATAACAGTGTATAGAGCATCAAAAAGAAGAGTAAAGGCAGACTTTATAACAGTGTATAGACCATCAAAAAGAAGAGAAAAGGCAGACTTTATAACAGTGTATAGAGCCTCAAAAAGAAGAGTAAAGGCAGACTTTATAACAGTGTATAGAGCATCAAAAAGAAGAGTAAAGACAGACTTTATAACAGTGTATAGAGCCTCAAAAAGAAGAGTAAAGGCACACTTTATAACAGTGTATAGACCATCAAAAAGAAGAGTAAAGGCAGACTTTATAACAGTGTTATAGACCATCAAAAAGAAGACTAAAGGCAGACTTTATAACAGTGTATAGAGCATCAAAAAGAAGAGAAAAGGCAGACTTTATAACAGTGTATAGACCATCAAAAAGAAGAGAAAAGGCAGACTTTATAACAGTGTATAGAGCATCAAAAAGAAGAGTAAAGACAGACTTTATAACAGTATATAGAGCATCAAAAAGAAGAGTAAAGGCAGACTTTATAACAGTGTATAGAGCATCAAAAAGAAGAGAAAAGGCAGACTTTATAACAGTGTATAGAGCATCAAAAAGAAGAGTAAAGGCAGACTTTATAACAGTGTATAGAGCATCAAAAAGAAGAGTAAAGGCAGACTTTATAACAGTGTATAGAGCATCAAAAAGAAGAGTAAAGGCAGACTTTATAACAGTGTATAGACCATCAAAAAGAAGAGTAAAGGCAGACTTTATAACAGTGTATAGAGCATCAAAAAGAAGAGTAAAGGCAGACTTTATAACAGTGTATAGACCATCAAAAAGAAGAGTAAAGGCAGACTTTATAACAGTGTATAGAGCATCAAAAAGAAGAGAAAAGGCAGACTTTATAACAGTGTATAGAGCATCAAAAAGAAGAGTAAAGGCAGACTTTATAACAGTGTATAGAGCATCAAAAAGAAGAGTAAAGGCAGACTTTATAACAGTGTATAAACCATCAAAAAGAAGAGTAAAGGCAGACTTTATAACAGTGTATAGAGCATCAAAAAGAAGAGTAAAGGCAGACTTTATAACAGTGTATAGAGCATCAAAAAGAAGAGAAAAGGCAGACTTTATAACAGTGTATAGAGCATCAAAAAGAAGAGAAAAGGCAGACTTTATAACAGTGTATAGACCATCAAAAAGAAGAGAAAAGGCAGACTTTATAACAGTGTATAGACCATCAAAAAGAAGAGTAAAGGCAGACTTTATAACAGTGTATAGAGTATCAAAAAGAAGAGAAAACGCAGACTTTATAACAGTGTATAGAGCATCAAAAAGAAGAGTAAAGGCAGACTTTATAACAGTGTATAGAGCCTCAAAAAGAAGAGTAAAGGCAGACTTTATAACAGTGTATAGAGCATCAAAAAGAAGAGTAAAGGCAGACTTTATAACAGTGTATAGACCATCAAAAAGAAGAGAAAAGGCAGACTTTATAACAGTGTATAGAGCATCAAAAAGAAGAGTAAAGGCAGACTTTATAACAGTGTATAGAGCATCAAAAAGAAGAGTAAAGGCAGACTTTATAACAATGTATAGAGCATCAAAAAGAAGAGTAAAGGCAGACTTTATAACAGTGTATAGAGCATCAAAAAGAAGAGTAAAGGCAGACTTTATAACAGTGTATAGACCATCAAAAAGAAGAGAAAAGGCAGACTTTATAACAGTGTATAGAGCATCAAAAAGAAGAGTAAAGGCAGACTTTATAACAGTGTATAGAGCATCAAAAAGAAGAGTAAAGGAAGACTTTATAACAGTGTATAGACCATCAAAAAGAAGAGTAAAGGCAGACTTTATAACAGTGTATAGACCATCAAAAAGAAGAGTAAAGGCAGACTTTATAACAGTGTATAGAGCATCAAAAAGAAGAGTAAAGGCAGACTTTATAACAGTGTATAGACCATCAAAAAGAAGAGTAAAGGCAGACTTTATAACAGTGTATAGAGCATCAAAAAGAAGAGTAAAGGCAGACTTTATAACAGTGTATAGACCATCAAAAAGAAGAGTAAAGGCAGACTTTATAACAGTGTATAGAGCATCAAAAAGAAGAGTAAAGGCAGACTTTATAACAGTGTATAGACCATCAAAAAGAAGAGTAAAGACAGACTTTATAACAGTGTATAGAGCATCAAAAAGAAGAGAAAAGGCAGACTTTATAACAGTGTATAGAGCCTCAAAAAGAAGAGTAAAGGCAGACTTTATAACAGTGTATAGACCATCAAAAAGAAGAGTAAAGGCAGACTTTATAACAGTGTATAGAGCATCAAAAAGAAGAGAAAAGGCAGACTTTATAACAGTGTATAGAGCATCAAAAAGAAGAGTAAAGGCAGACTTTATAACAGTGTATAGACCATCAAAAAGAAGAGTAAAGACAGATTTTATAACAGTGTATAGAGCATCAAAAAGAAGAGTAAAGGCAGACTTTATAACAGTGTATAGAGCATCAAAAAGAAGAGTAAAGGCAGACTTTATAACAGTGTATAGAGCATCAAAAAGAAGAGAAAAGGCAGACTTTATAACAGTGTATAGAGCATCAAAAAGAAGAGTAAAGGCAGACTTTATAACAGTGTATAGAGCATCAAAAAGAAGAGTAAAGGCAGACTTTATAACAGTGTATAAACCATCAAAAAGAAGAGTAAAGGCAGACTTTATAACAGTGTATAGAGCATCAAAAAGAAGAGTAAAGGCAGACTTTATAACAGTGTATAGAGCATCAAAAAGAAGAGTAAAGGCAGACTTTATAACAGTGTATAGATCATCAAAAAGAAGAGTAAAGGCAGACTTTATAATAGTGTATAGAGCATCAAAAAGAAGAGTAAAGGCAGACTTTATAACAGTGTATAGACCATCAAAAAGAAGAGAAAAGGAAGACTTTATAAGTGTATAGAGCATCAAAAAGAAGAGAAAAGGCAGACTTTATAACAGTGTATAGACCATCAAAAAGAAGAGTAAAGGCAGACTTTATAACAGTGTATAGAGCATCAAAAAGAAGAGTAAAGGCAGACTTTATAACAGTGTATAAACCATCAAAAAGAAGAGTAAAGGCAGACTTTATAACAGTGTATAGAGCATCAAAAAGAAGAGTAAAGGCAGACTTTATAACAGTGTATAGAGCATCAAAAAGAAGAGTAAAGGCAGACTTTATAACAGTGTATAGATCATCAAAAAGAAGAGTAAAGGCAGACTTTATAACAGTGTATAGAGCATCAAAAAGAAGAGTAAAGGCAGACTTTATAACAGTGTATAGACCATCAAAAAGAAGAGAAAAGGCAGACTTTATAAGTGTATAGAGCATCAAAAAGAAGAGAAAAGGCAGACTTTATAACAGTGTATAGACCATCAAAAAGAAGAGTAAAGGCAGACTTTATAACAGTGTATAGAGCATCAAAAAGAAGAGTAAAGGCAGACTTTATAACAGTGTATAGAGCATCAAAAAGAAGAGAAAAGGCAGACTTTATAACAGTGTATAGAGCATCAAAAAGAAGAGAAAAGGCAGACTTTATAACAGTGTATAGAGCATCAAAAAGAAGAGTAAAGGCAGACTTTATAACAGTGTATAGAGCATCAAAAAGAAGAGAAAAGGCAGACTTTATAACAGTGTATAGAGCATCAAAAAGAAGAGTAAAGGCAGACTTAATAACAGTGTATAGAGCATCAAAAAGAAGAGTAAAGGCAGACTTTATAACAGTGTATAGACCATCAAAAAGAAGAGTAAAGGCAGACTTTATAACAGTGTATAGAGCATCAAAAAGAAGAGTAAAGGCAGACTTTATAACAGTGTATAGACCATCAAAAAGAAGAGTAAAGGCAGACTTTATAACAGTGTATAGAGCATCAAAAAGAAGAGAAAAGGCAGACTTTATAACAGTGTATAGAGCATCAAAAAGAAGAGTAAAGGCAGACTTTATAACAGTGTATAGAGCATCAAAAAGAAGAGTAAAGGCAGACTTTATAACAGTGTATAGAACATCAAAAAGAAGAGAAAAGGCAGACTTTATAACAGTGTATAGAGCATCAAAAAGAAGAGAAAAGGCAGACTTTATAACAGTGTATAGACCATCAAAAAGAAGAGAAAAGGCAGACTTTATAACAGTGTATAGACCATCAAAAAGAAGAGTAAAGACAGACTTTATAACAGTGTATAGAGCCTCAAAAAGAAGAGTAAACGCAGACTTTATAACAGTGTATAGACCATCAAAAAGAAGAGTAAAGGCAGACTTTATAACAGTGTTATAGACCATCAAAAAGAAGAGTAAAGGCAGACTTTATAACAGTGTATAGAGCATCAAAAAGAAGAGAAAAGGCAGACTTTATAACAGTGTATAGAACATCAAAATGAAGAGAAAAGGCAGACTTTATAACAGTGTATAGAGCATCAAAAAGAAGAGTAAAGACAGACTTTATAACAGTATATAGAGCATCAAAAAGAAGAGTAAAGGCAGACTTTATAACAGTGTATAGACCATCAAAAAGAAGAGTAAAGGCAGACTTTATAACAGTGTATAGACCATCAAAAAGAAGAGTAAAGGCAGACTTTATAACAGTGTATAGAGCATCAAAAAGAAGAGTAAAGGCAGACTTTATAACAGTGTATAGAGCATCAAAAAGAAGAGTAAAGGCAGACTTTATAACAGTGTATAGAGCATCAAAAAGAAGAGAAAAGGCAGACTTTATAACAGTGTATAGAGCATCAAAAAGAAGAGTAAAGGCAGACTTTATAACAGTGTATAGAGCATCAAAAAGAAGAGTAAAGGCAGACTTTATAACAGTGTATAGAGCATCAAAAAGAAGAGAAAAGGCAGACTTTATAACAGTGTATAGAGCATCAAAAAGAAGAAAAAAGGCAGACTTTATAACAGTGTATAGACCATCAAAAAGAAGAGAAAAGGCAGACTTTATAACAGTGTATAGACCATCAAAAAGAAGAGTAAAGGCAGACTTTATAACAGTGTATAGAGTATCAAAAAGAAGAGAAAACGCAGACTTTATAACAGTGTATAGAGCATCAAAAAGAAGAGTAAAGGCAGACTTTATAACAGTGTATAGAGCCTCAAAAAGAAGAGTAAAGGCAGACTTTATAACAGTGTATAGAGCATCAAAAAGAAGAGTAAAGGCAGACTTTATAACAGTGTATAGAGCATCAAAAAGAAGAGTAAAGGCAGACTTTATAACAGTGTATAGAGCATCAAAAAGAAGAGTAAAGGCAGACTTTATAACAGTGTATAGAGCATCAAAAAGAAGAGTAAAGGAAGACTTTATAACAGTGTATAGACCATCAAAAAGAAGAGAAAAGGCAGACTTTATAACAGTGTATAGAGCATCAAAAAGAAGAGTAAAGGCAGACTTTATAACAGTGTATAGAGCATCAAAAAGAAGAGTAAAGGAAGACTTTATAACAGTGTATAGACCATCAAAAAGAAGAGTAAAGGCAGACTTTATAACAGTGTATAGACCATCAAAAAGAAGAGTAAAGGCAGACTTTATAACAGTGTATAGAGCATCAAAAAGAAGAGTAAAGGCAGACTTTATAACAGTGTATAGACCATCAAAAATAAGAGTAAAGGCAGACTTTATAACAGTGTATAGAGCATCAAAAAGAAGAGTAAAGGCAGACTTTATAACAGTGTATAGAGCCTCAAAAAGAAGAGAAAAGGCAGACTTTATAACAGTGTATAGAGCATCAAAAAGAAGAGAAAAGGCAGACTTTATAACAGTGTATAGACCATCAAAAAGAAGAGAAAAGGCAGACTTTATAACAGTGTATAGAGCATCAAAAAGAAGAGTAAAGGCAGACTTTATAACAGTGTATAGAGCATCAAAAAGAAGAGTAAAGGCAGACTTTATAACAGTGTATAGAGCATCAAAAAGAAGAGTAAAGGCAGACTTTATAACAGTGTATAGAGCATCAAAAAGAAGAGAAAAGGCAGACTTTATAACAGTGTATAGACCATCAAAAAGAAGAGAAAAGGCAGACTTTATAACAGTGTATAGAGCATCAAAAAGAAGAGTAAAGGCAGACTTTATAACAGTGTATAGAGCATCAAAAAGAAGAGTAAAGGCAGACTTTATAACAGTGTATAGAGCATCAAAAAGAAGAGTAAAGGCAGACTTTATAACAGTGTATAGAGCATCAAAAAGAAGAGTAAAGGCAGACTTTATAACAGTGTATAGACCATCAAAAAGAAGAGTAAAGGCAGACTTTATAACAGTGTATAGAGCATCAAAAAGAAGAGAAAAGGCAGACTTTATAACAGTGTATAGAGCCTCAAAAAGAAGAGTAAAGGCAGACTTTATAACAGTGTATAGACCATCAAAAAGAAGAGTAAAGGCAGACTTTATAACAGTGTATAGAGCATCAAAAAGAAGAGAAAAGGCAGACTTTATAACAGTGTATAGAGCATCAAAAAGAAGAGTAAAGGCAGACTTTATAACAGTGTATAGACCATCAAAAAGAAGAGTAAAGACAGATTTTATAACAGTGTATAGAGCATCAAAAAGAAGAGTAAAGGCAGACTTTATAACAGTGTATAGAGCATCAAAAAGAAGAGTAAAGGCAGACTTTATAACAGTGTATAGAGCATCAAAAAGAAGAGAAAAGGCAGACTTTATAACAGTGTATAGAGCATCAAAAAGAAGAGTAAAGGCAGACTTTATAACAGTGTATAGAGCATCAAAAAGAAGAGTAAAGGCAGACTTTATAACAGTGTATAAACCATCAAAAAGAAGAGTAAAGGCAGACTTTATAACAGTGTATAGAGCATCAAAAAGAAGAGTAAAGGCAGACTTTATAACAGTGTATAGAGCATCAAAAAGAAGAGTAAAGGCAGACTTTATAACAGTGTATAGACCATCAAAAAGAAGAGTAAAGGCAGACTTTATAACAGTGTATAGAGCATCAAAAAGAAGAGTAAAGGCAGACTTTATAACAGTGTATAGACCATCAAAAAGAAGAGAAAAGGCAGACTTTATAACAGTGTATAGAGCATCAAAAAGAAGAGAAAAGGCAGACTTTATAACAGTGTATAGACCATCAAAAAGAAGAGTAAAGGCAGACTTTATAACAGTGTATAGAGCATCAAAAAGAAGAGTAAAGGCAGACTTTATAACAGTGTATAGAGCATCAAAAAGAAGAGAAAAGGCAGACTTTATAACAGTGTATAGAGCATCAAAAAGAAGAGAAAAGGCAGACTTTATAACAGTGTATAGAGCATCAAAAAGAAGAGTAAAGGCAGACTTTATAACAGTGTATAGAGCATCAAAAAGAAGAGTAAAGGCAGACTTTATAACAGTGTATAGAGCATCAAAAAGAAGAGTAAAGGCAGACTTTATAACAGTGTATAGACCATCAAAAAGAAGAGTAAAGGCAGACTTTATAACAGTGTATAGAGCATCAAAAAGAAGAGTAAAGGCAGACTTTATAACAGTGTATAGACCATCAAAAAGAAGAGTAAAGGCAGACTTTATAACAGTGTATAGAGCATCAAAAAGAAGAGAAAAGGCAGACTTTATAACAGTGTATAGAGCATCAAAAAGAAGAGTAAAGGCAGACTTTATAACAGTGTATAGAGCATCAAAAAGAAGAGTAAAGGCAGACTTTATAACAGTGTATAAACCATCAAAAAGAAGAGTAAAGGCAGACTTTATAACAGTGTATAGAGCATCAAAAAGAAGAGTAAAGGCAGACTTTATAACAGTGTATAGAGCATCAAAAAGAAGAGAAAAGGCAGACTTTATAACAGTGTATAGACCATCAAAAAGAAGAGAAAAGGCAGACTTTATAACAGTGTATAGAGCATCAAAAAGAAGAGTAAAGACAGACTTTATAACAGCGTATAGACCATCAAAAAGAAGAGTAAAGGCAGACTTTATAACAGTGTATAGACCATCAAAAAGAAGAGTAAAGGCAGACTTTATAACAGTGTATAGAGCATCAAAAAGAAGAGTAAAGGCAGACTTTATAACAGTGTATAGAGCATCAAAAAGAAGAGAAAAGGCAGACTTTATAACAGTGTATAGAGCATCAAAAAGAAGAGTAAAGGCAGACTTTATAACAGTGTATAGAGCATCAAAAAGAGTAAAGGCAGACTTTATAACAGTGTATAGACCATCAAAAAGAAGAGAAAAGGCAGACTTTATAACAGTGTATAGACCATCAAAAAGAAGAGAAAAGGCAGACTTTATAACAGTGTATAGACCATCAAAAAGAAGAGTAAAGGCAGACTTTATAACAGTGTATAGAGCATCAAAAAGAAGAGTAAAGGCAGACTTTATAACAGTGTATAGACCATCAAAAAGAAGAGTAAAGGCAGACTTTATAACAGTGTAGAGCATCAAAAAGAAGAGTAAAGGCAGACTTTATAACAGTGTATAGAGCATAAAAAAGAAGAGTAAAGGCAGACTTTATAACAGTGTATAGAGCATCAAAAAGAAGAGTAAAGGCAGACTTTATAACAGTGTATAGAGCATCAAAAAGAAGAGTAAAGGCAGACTTTATAACAGTGTATAGACCATCAAAAAGAAGAGAAAAGGCAGACTTTATAACAGTGTATAGAGCATCAAAAAGAAGAGTAAAGGCAGACTTTATAACAGTGTATAGAGCATCAAAAAGAAGAGTAAAGGCAGACTTTATAACAGTGTATAGAGCATCAAAAAGAAGAGTAAAGGCAGACTTTATAACAGTGTATAGAGCATCAAAAAGAAGAGAAAAGGCAGACTTTATAACAGTGTATAGACCATCAAAAAGAAGAGTAAAGGCAGACTTTATAACAGTGTATAGACCATCAAAAAGAAGAGAAAAGGCAGACTTTATAACAGTGTATAGACCATCAAAAAGAAGAGTAAAGGCAGACTTTATAACAGTGTATAGACCATCAAAAAGAAGAGTAAAGGCAGACTTTATAACAGTGTATAGAGCATCAAAAAGAAGAGTAAAGGCAGACTTTATAACAGTGTATAGAGCATCAAAAAGAAGAGTAAAGGCAGACTTTATAACAGTGTATAGAGCATCAAAAAGAAGAGTAAAGGCAGACTTTATAACAGTGTATAGAGCATCAAAAAGAAGAGTAAAGGCAGACTTTATAACAGTGTATAGACCATCAAAAAGAAGAGTAAAGGCAGACTTTATAACAGTGTATAGAGCATCAAAAATAAAGAGTAAAGGCAGACTTTATAACAGTGTATAGAGCATCAAAAAGAAGAGTAAAGGCAGACTTTATAACAGTGTATAGAGCATCAAAAAGAAGAGTAAAGGCAGACTTTATAACAGTGTATAGAGCATGAAAAAGAAGAGTAAAGGCAGACTTTATAACAGTGTATAGACCATCAAAAAGAAGAGTAAAGACAGACTTTATAACAGTGTATAGAGCATCAAAAAGAAGAGTAAAGGCAGACTTTATAACAGTGTATAGAGCATCAAAAAGAAGAGTAAGGGCAGACTTTATAACAGTGTATAGAGCCTCAAAAAGAAGAGTAAAGGCAGACTTTATAACAGTGTATAGAGCATCAAAAAGAAGAGTAAAGGCAGACTTTATAACATTGTATAGAGCATCAAAAAGAAGAGTAAAGGCAGACTTTATAACAGTGTATAGAGCATCAAAAAGAAGAGAAAAGGCAGACTTTATAACAGTGTATGGAGCATCAAAAAGAAGAGTAAAGGCAGACTTTATAACAGTGTATAGAGCATCAAAAAGAAGAGTAAAGGCAGATTTTATAACAGTGTATAGAGCATCAAAAAGAAGAGAAAAGGCAGACTTTATAACAGTGTATAGAGCATCAAAAAGAAGAGTAAAGGCAGACTTTATAACAGTGTATAGAGCATCAAAAAGAAGAGAAAAGGCAGACTTTATAACAGTGTATACAGCATCAAAAAGAAGAGTAAAGGCAGACTTTATAACAGTGTATAGAGCATCAAAAAGAAGAGTAAAGGCAGACTTTATAACAGTGTATAGAGCATCAAAAAGAAGAGTAAAGGCAGACTTTATAACAGTGTATAGAGTATCAAAAAGAAGAGTAAAGGCAGACTTTATAAGTGTATAGAGCATAAAAAAGAAGAGTAAAGGCAGACTTTATAACAGTGTATAGAGCATCAAAAAGAAGAGTAAGGGCAGACTTTATAACAGTGTATAGAGCCTCAAAAAGAAGAGTAAAGGCAGACTTTATAACAGTGTATAGAGCATCAAAAAGAAGAGAAAAGGCAGACTTTATAACAGTGTATAGAGCATCAAAAAGAAGAGTAGAGGCAGACTTTATAATAGTGTATAAACCATCAAAAAGAAGAGTAAAGGCAGACTTTATAACAGTGTATATAGCATCAAAAAGAAGAGTAAAGGCAGACTTTATAACAGTGTATAGAGCATCAAAAAGAAGAGTAAAGGCAGACTTTATAACAGTGTATAGAGCATCAAAAAGAAGAGAAAAGGCAGACTTTATAACAGTGTATAGAGCATCAAAAAGAAGAGAAAAGGCAGACTTTATAACAGTGTATAGAGCATCAAAAAGAAGAGAAAAGGCACACTTTATAACAGTGTATAGACCATCAAAAAGAAGAGTAAAGGCAGACTTTATAACAGTGTATAGAGCATCAAAAAGAAGAGTAAAGGCAGACTTTATAACAGTGTATAGAGCATAAAAAAGAAGAGTAAAGGCAGACTTTATAACAGTGTATAGACCATCAAAAAGAAGAGAAAAGGCAGACTTTATAACAGTGTATAGACCATCAAAAAGAAGAGAAAAGGCAGACTTTATAACAGTGTATAGAGCATCAAAAAGAAGAGAAAAGGCAGACTTTATAACAGTGTATAGAGCATCAAAAAGAAGAGAAAAGGCAGACTTTATAACAGTGTATAGAGCATCAAAAAGAAGAGAAAAGGCAGACTTTATAACAGTGTATAGAGCATCAAAAAGAAGAGTAAAGGCAGACTTTATAACAGTGTATAGAGCATCAAAAAGAAGAGAAAAGGCAGACTTTATAACAGTGTATAGACCATCAAAAAGAAGAGAAAAGGCAGACTTTATAACAGTGTATAGACCATCAAAAAGAAGAGTAAAGGCAGACTTTATAACAGTGTATAGAGCATCAAAAAGAAGAGTAAAGGCAGACTTTATAACAGTGTATAGAGCATCAAAAAGAAGAGTAAAGGCAGACTTTATAACAGTATATAGAGCATCAAAAAGAAGAGTAAAGGCAGACTTTATAACAGTGTTTAGAGCCTCAAAAAGAAGAGTAAAGGCAGACTTTATAACAGTGTATAGAGCATCAAAAAGAAGAGTAAAGGCAGACTTTATAACAGTGTATAGAGCATCAAAAAGAAGAGTAAAGGCAGACTTTATAACAGTGTATAGAGCATCAAAAAGAAGAGTAAAGGCAGACTTTATAACAGTGTATAGACCATCAAAAAGAAGAGAAAAGGCAGACTTTATAACAGTGTATAGAGCCTCAAAAAGAAGAGTAAAGGCAGACTTTATAACAGTGTATAGAGCATCAAAAAGAAGAGTAAGGGCAGACTTTATAACAGTGTATAGAGCATAAAAAAGAAGAGTAAAGGCAGACTTTATAACAGTGTATAGAGCATCAAAAAGAAGAGTAAAGGCAGACTTTATAACAGTGTATAGAGCATCAAAAAGAAGAGAAAAGGCAGACTTTATAACAGTGTATAGAGCATCAAAAAGAAGAGTAAAGGCAGACTTTATAACAGTGTATAGACCATCAAAAAGAAGAGTAAAGGCAGACTTTATAACAATGTATAGACCATCAAAAAGAAGAGTAAAGGCAGATTTTATAACAGTGTATAGAGCATCAAAAAGAAGAGTAAAGGCAGACTTTATAACAGTGTATAGACCATCAAAAAGAAGAGAAAAGGCAGACTTTATAACAGTGTATAGACCATCAAAAAGAAGAGTAAAGGCAGACTTTATAACAGTGTATAGAGCATAAAAAAGAAGAGAAAAGGCAGACTTTATAACAGTGTATAGAGCATCAAAAAGAAGAGAAAAGGCAGACTTTATAACAGTGTATAGAGCATCAAAAAGAAGAGTAAAGGCAGACTTTATAACAGTGTATAAACCATCAAAAAGAAGAGTAAAGGCAGACTTTATAACAGTGTAGAGAACATCAAAAAGAAGAGTAAAGGCAGACTTTATAACAGTGTATAGACCATCAAAAAGAAGAGTAAAGGCAGACTTTATAACAGTGTTATAGAGCATCAAAAAGAAGAGAAAAGGCAGACTTTATAACAGTGTATAGAGCATCAAAAAGAAGAGAAAAGGCAGACTTTATAACAGTGTATAGAGCATCAAAAAGAAGAGTAAAGGCAGACTTTATAACAGTGTATAGA
Source organism: Cancer borealis (assembly GCA_036785275.1). Lineage (NCBI taxonomy): Eukaryota > Metazoa > Arthropoda > Malacostraca > Decapoda > Cancridae > Cancer > Cancer borealis. Next base: position 27,201 of record JAXIVD010001528.1, read on the forward strand.
GCATCAAAAAGAAGAGTAAAGGCAGACTTTATAACAGTGTATAGAGCATCAAAAAGAAGAGAAAAAGCAGACTTTATAACAGTGTATAGAGCATCAAAAAGAAGAGAAAAGGCAGACTTTATAACAGTGTATAGAGCATCAAAAAGAAGAGAAAAGGCAGACTTTATAACAGTGCATAGAGCATCAAAAAGAAGAGAAAAGGCAGACTTTATAACAGTGTTATAGAGCATCAAAAAGAAGAGAAAAGGCAGACTTTATAACAGTGTATAGAGCATCAAAAAGAAGAGAAAAGGCAGACTTTATAACAGTGTATAGAGCATCAAAAAGAAGAGTAAAGGCAGACTTTATAACAGTGTATAGAGCATCAAAAAGAAGAGTAAAGGCAGACTTTATAACAGTGTATAGAGCATCAAAAAGAAGAGAAAAGGCAGACTTTATAACAGTGTATAGAGCATCAAAAAGAAGAGAAAAGGCAGACTTTATAACAGTGTATAGAGCATCAAAAAGAAGAGAAAAGGCAGACTTTATAACAGTGCATAGAGCATCAAAAAGAAGAGAAAAGGCAGACTTTATAACAGTGTATAGAGCATCAAAAAGAAGAGTAAAGGCAGACTTTATAACAGTGTATAGAGCATCAAAAAGAAGAGTAAAGGCAGACTTTATAACAGTGTATAGAGCATCAAAAAGAAGAGAAAAGGCAGACTTTATAACAGTGTATAGAGCATCAAAAAGAAGAGTAAAGGCAGACTTTATAACAATGTATAGAGCATCAAAAAGAAGAGTAAAGGCAGACTTTATAACAGTGTATAGAGCCTCAAAAAGAAGAGTAAAGGCAGACTTTATAACAGTGTATAGAGCATCAAAAAGAAGAATAAAGGAAGACTTTATAACAGTGTATAGAGCATCAAAAAGAAGAGTAAAGGCAGACTTTATAACAGTGTATAGAGCATCAAAAAGAAGAGTAAAGGCAGACTTTATAACAAACAGTGTATAGAGCATCAAAAAGAAGAGTAAAGGCAGACTTTATAACAGTGTACAGAGCATCAAAAAGAAGAGTAAAGGCAGACTTTATAACAGTGTATAGAGCATCAAAAAGAAGAGAAAAGGCAGTCTTTATAACAGTATATAGAGCATCAAAAAGAAGAGTAAAGACAGACTTTATAACAGTGTATAGAGCATCAAAAAGAAGAGAAAAGGCAGACTTTATAACAGTGTATAGAGCATCAAAAAGAAGAGAAAAGGCAGACTTTATAACAGTGTATAGAGCCTCAAAAAGAAGAGAAAAGGCAGACTTTATAACAGTGTATAGAGCATCAAAAAGAAGAGTAAAGGCAGACTTTATAACAGTGTATAGAGCATCAAAAAGAAGAGAAAAGGCAGACTTTATAACAGTGTATAGAGCATCAAAAAGAAGAGTAAAGGCAGACTTTATAACAGCGTATAGACCATCAAAAAGAAGAGTAAAGGCAGACTTTATAACAGTGTATAGACCATCAAAAAGAAGAGTAAAGGCAGACTTTATAACAGTGTATAGAGCATCAAAAAGAAGAGTAAAGGCAGACTTTATAACAGTGTATAGAGCATCAAAAAGAAGAGAAAAGGCAGACTTTATAACAGTGTATAGAGCATCAAAAAGAAGAGTAAAGGCAGACTTTATAACAATGTATAGAGCATCAAAAAGAAGAGTAAAGGCAGACTTTATAACAGTGTATAGAGCCTCAAAAAGAAGAGTAAAGGCAGACTTTATAACAGTGTATAGAGCATCAAAAAGAAGAATAAAGGAAGACTTTATAACAGTGTATAGACCATCAAAAAGAAGAGTAAAGGCAGACTTTATAACAGTGTATAGACCATCAAAAAGAAGAGTAAGGGCAGACTTTATAACAGTGTATAGAGCATCAAAAAGAAGAGAAAAGGCAGACTTTATAACAGTGTATAGAGCATCAAAAAGAAGAGAAAAGGCAGACTTTATAACAGTGTATAGAGCATCAAAAAGAAGAGTAAAGGCAGACTTTATAACAGTGTATAGAGCATCAAAAAGAAGAGAAAAGGCAGACTTTATAACAGTGTATAGAGCATCAAAAAGAAGAGTAAAGGCAGACTTTATAACAGTGTATAGAGCATCAAAAAGAAGAGTAAAGGCAGACTTTATAACAGTGTATAGAGCCTCAAAAAGAAGAGTAAAGGCAGACTTTATAACAGTGTATAGAGCATCAAAAAGAAGAGAAAAGGCAGACTTTACAACAGTATATAGACCATCAAAAAGAAGAGTAAAGGCAGACTTTATAACAGTGTATAGAGCCTCAAAAAGAAGAGTAAAGGCAGACTTTATAACAGTGTATAGAGCATCAAAAAGAAGAGTAAAGGCAGACTTTATAATAGTATATAGAGCATCAAAAAGAAGAGTAAAGGCAGACTTTATAACAGTGTATAGAGCCTCAAAAAGAAGAGTAAAGGCAGACTTTATAACAGTGTATAGAGCATCAAAAAGAAGAGAAAAGGTAGTCTTTATAACAGTATATAGAGCATCAAAAAGAAGAATAAAGACAGACTTTATAACAGTGTATAGAGCATAAAAAAAAGAGAAAAGGCAGACTTTATAACAGTGTATAGAGCATCAAAAAGAAGAGAAAAGGCAGACTTTATAACAGTGTATAGAGCCTCAAAAAGAAGAGAAAAGGCAGACTTTATAACAGTGTATAGAGCATCAAAAAGAAGAGTAAAGGCAGACTTTATAACAGTGTATAGAGCATCAAAAAGAAGAGAAAAGGCAGACTTTATAACAGTGTATAGAGCATCAAAAAGAAGAGTAAAGGCAGACTTTATAACAGCGTATAGAGCATCAAAAAGAAGAGTAAAGGCAGACTTTATAACAGTGTATAGACCATCAAAAAGAAGAGTAAAGGCAGACTTTATAACAGTGTATAGAGCATCAAAAAGAAGAGTAAAGGTAGACTTTATAACAGTGTATAGAGCATCAAAAAGAAGAGAAAAGGCAGACTTTATAACAGTGTATAGAGCATCAAAAAGAAGAGTAAAGGCAGACTTTATAACAATGTATAGAGCATCAAAAAGAAGAGTAAAGGCAGACTTTATAACAGTGTATAGAGCCTAAAAAAGAAGAGTAAAGGCAGACTTTATAACAGTGTATAGAGCATCAAAAAGAAGAATAAAGGAAGACTTTATAACAGTGTATAGACCATCAAAAAGAAGAGTAAAGGCAGACTTTATAACAGTGTATAGACCATCAAAAAGAAGAGTAAAGGCAGACTTTATAACAGTGTATAGAGCCTCAAAAAGAAGAGAAAAGGCAGACTTTATAACAGTGTATAGAGCATCAAAAAGAAGAGTAAAGGCAGACTTTATAACAGTGTATAGAGCATCAAAAAGAAGAGTAAAGGCAGACTTTATAACAGTGTATAAACCATCAAAAAGAAGAGTAAAGGCAGACTTTATAACAGTGTATAGAGCATCAAAAAGAAGAGTAAAGGCAGACTTTATAACAGTGTATAGAGCATCAAAAAGAAGAGTAAAGGCAGACTTTATAACAGTGTATAGACCATCAAAAAGAAGAGTAAAGGCAGACTTTATAACAGTGTATAGAGCATCAAAAAGAAGAGTAAAGGCAGACTTTATAACAGTGTATAGACCATCAAAAAGAAGAGAAAAGGCAGACTTTATAACAGTGTATAGAGCATCAAAAAGAAGAGAAAAGGCAGACTTTATAACAGTGTATAGACCATCAAAAAGAAGAGTAAAGGCAGACTTTATAACAGTGTATAGAGCATCAAAAAGAAGAGTAAAGGCAGACTTTATAACAGTGTATAGAGCATCAAAAAGAAGAGAAAAGGCAGACTTTATAACAGTGTATAGAGCATCAAAAAGAATAGAAAAGGCAGACTTTATAACAGTGTATAGAGCATCAAAAAGAAGAGTAAAGGCAGACTTTATAACAGTGTATAGAGCATCAAAAAGAGTAAAGGCAGACTTTATAACAGTGTATAGACCATCAAAAAGAAGAGAAAAGGCAGACTTTATAACAGTGTATAGACCATCAAAAAGAAGAGAAAAGGCAGACTTTATAACAGTGTATAGACCATCAAAAAGAAGAGTAAAGGCAGACTTTATAACAGTGTATAGAGCATCAAAAAGAAGAGTAAAGGCAGACTTTATAACAGTGTATAGACCATCAAAAAGAAGAGTAAAGGCAGACTTTATAACAGTGTAGAGCATCAAAAAGAAGAGTAAAGGCAGACTTTATAACAGTGTATAGAGCATAAAAAAGAAGAGTAAAGGCAGACTTTATAACAGTGTATAGAGCATCAAAAAGAAGAGTAAAGGCAGACTTTATAACAGTGTATAGAGCATCAAAAAGAAGAGTAAAGGCAGACTTTATAACAGTGTATAGACCATCAAAAAGAAGAGAAAAGGCAGACTTTATAACAGTGTATAGAGCATCAAAAAGAAGAGTAAAGGCAGACTTTATAACAGTGTATAGAGCATCAAAAAGAAGAGTAAAGGCAGACTTTATAACAGTGTATAGAGCATCAAAAAGAAGAGTAAAGGCAGACTTTATAACAGTGTATAGAGCATCAAAAAGAAGAGAAAAGGCAGACTTTATAACAGTGTATAGACCATCAAAAAGAAGAGTAAAGGCAGACTTTATAACAGTGTATAGACCATCAAAAAGAAGAGAAAAGGCAGACTTTATAACAGTGTATAGACCATCAAAAAGAAGAGTAAAGGCAGACTTTATAACAGTGTATAGACCATCAAAAAGAAGAGTAAAGGCAGACTTTATAACAGTGTATAGAGCATCAAAAAGAAGAGTAAAGGCAGACTTTATAACAGTGTATAGAGCATCAAAAAGAAGAGTAAAGGCAGACTTTATAACAGTGTATAGAGCATCAAAAAGAAGAGTAAAGGCAGACTTTATAACAGTGTATAGAGCATCAAAAAGAAGAGTAAAGGCAGACTTTATAACAGTGTATAGACCATCAAAAAGAAGAGTAAAGGCAGACTTTATAACAGTGTATAGAGCATCAAAAATAAAGAGTAAAGGCAGACTTTATAACAGTGTATAGAGCATCAAAAAGAAGAGTAAAGGCAGACTTTATAACAGTGTATAGAGCATCAAAAAGAAGAGTAAAGGCAGACTTTATAACAGTGTATAGAGCATGAAAAAGAAGAGTAAAGGCAGACTTTATAACAGTGTATAGACCATCAAAAAGAAGAGTAAAGACAGACTTTATAACAGTGTATAGAGCATCAAAAAGAAGAGTAAAGGCAGACTTTATAACAGTGTATAGAGCATCAAAAAGAAGAGTAAGGGCAGACTTTATAACAGTGTATAGAGCCTCAAAAAGAAGAGTAAAGGCAGACTTTATAACAGTGTATAGAGCATCAAAAAGAAGAGTAAAGGCAGACTTTATAACATTGTATAGAGCATCAAAAAGAAGAGTAAAGGCAGACTTTATAACAGTGTATAGAGCATCAAAAAGAAGAGAAAAGGCAGACTTTATAACAGTGTATGGAGCATCAAAAAGAAGAGTAAAGGCAGACTTTATAACAGTGTATAGAGCATCAAAAAGAAGAGTAAAGGCAGATTTTATAACAGTGTATAGAGCATCAAAAAGAAGAGAAAAGGCAGACTTTATAACAGTGTATAGAGCATCAAAAAGAAGAGTAAAGGCAGACTTTATAACAGTGTATAGAGCATCAAAAAGAAGAGAAAAGGCAGACTTTATAACAGTGTATACAGCATCAAAAAGAAGAGTAAAGGCAGACTTTATAACAGTGTATAGAGCATCAAAAAGAAGAGTAAAGGCAGACTTTATAACAGTGTATAGAGCATCAAAAAGAAGAGTAAAGGCAGACTTTATAACAGTGTATAGAGTATCAAAAAGAAGAGTAAAGGCAGACTTTATAAGTGTATAGAGCATAAAAAAGAAGAGTAAAGGCAGACTTTATAACAGTGTATAGAGCATCAAAAAGAAGAGTAAGGGCAGACTTTATAACAGTGTATAGAGCCTCAAAAAGAAGAGTAAAGGCAGACTTTATAACAGTGTATAGAGCATCAAAAAGAAGAGAAAAGGCAGACTTTATAACAGTGTATAGAGCATCAAAAAGAAGAGTAGAGGCAGACTTTATAATAGTGTATAAACCATCAAAAAGAAGAGTAAAGGCAGACTTTATAACAGTGTATATAGCATCAAAAAGAAGAGTAAAGGCAGACTTTATAACAGTGTATAGAGCATCAAAAAGAAGAGTAAAGGCAGACTTTATAACAGTGTATAGAGCATCAAAAAGAAGAGAAAAGGCAGACTTTATAACAGTGTATAGAGCATCAAAAAGAAGAGAAAAGGCAGACTTTATAACAGTGTATAGAGCATCAAAAAGAAGAGAAAAGGCACACTTTATAACAGTGTATAGACCATCAAAAAGAAGAGTAAAGGCAGACTTTATAACAGTGTATAGAGCATCAAAAAGAAGAGTAAAGGCAGACTTTATAACAGTGTATAGAGCATAAAAAAGAAGAGTAAAGGCAGACTTTATAACAGTGTATAGACCATCAAAAAGAAGAGAAAAGGCAGACTTTATAACAGTGTATAGACCATCAAAAAGAAGAGAAAAGGCAGACTTTATAACAGTGTATAGAGCATCAAAAAGAAGAGAAAAGGCAGACTTTATAACAGTGTATAGAGCATCAAAAAGAAGAGAAAAGGCAGACTTTATAACAGTGTATAGAGCATCAAAAAGAAGAGAAAAGGCAGACTTTATAACAGTGTATAGAGCATCAAAAAGAAGAGTAAAGGCAGACTTTATAACAGTGTATAGAGCATCAAAAAGAAGAGAAAAGGCAGACTTTATAACAGTGTATAGAGCATCAAAAAGAAGAGAAAAGGCAGACTTTATAACAGTGTATAGACCATCAAAAAGAAGAGTAAAGGCAGACTTTATAACAGTGTATAGAGCATCAAAAAGAAGAGTAAAGGCAGACTTTATAACAGTGTATAGAGCATCAAAAAGAAGAGTAAAGGCAGACTTTATAACAGTATATAGAGCATCAAAAAGAAGAGTAAAGGCAGACTTTATAACAGTGTTTAGAGCCTCAAAAAGAAGAGAAAAGGCAGACTTTATAACAGTGTATAGAGCATCAAAAAGAAGAGTAAAGGCAGACTTTATAACAGTGTATAGAGCATCAAAAAGAAGAGTAAAGGCAGACTTTATAACAGTGTATAGAGCATCAAAAAGAAGAGAAAAGGCAGACTTTATAACAGTGTATAGAGCATCAAAAAGAAGAGTAAAGGCAGACTTTATAACAATGTATAGAGCATCAAAAAGAAGAGTAAAGGCAGACTTTATAACAGTGTATAGAGCCTCAAAAAGAAGAGTAAAGGCAGACTTTATAACAGTGTATAGAGCATCAAAAAGAAGAATAAAGGAAGACTTTATAACAGTGTATAGAGCATCAAAAAGAAGAGTAAAGGCAGACTTTATAACAGTGTATAGAGCATCAAAAAGAAGAGTAAAGGCAGACTTTATAACAAACAGTGTATAGAGCATCAAAAAGAAGAGTAAAGGCAGACTTTATAACAGTGTACAGAGCATCAAAAAGAAGAGTAAAGGCAGACTTTATAACAGTGTATAGAGCATCAAAAAGAAGAGAAAAGGCAGTCTTTATAACAGTATATAGAGCATCAAAAAGAAGAGTAAAGACAGACTTTATAACAGTGTATAGAGCATCAAAAAGAAGAGAAAAGGCAGACTTTATAACAGTGTATAGAGCATCAAAAAGAAGAGAAAAGGCAGACTTTATAACAGTGTATAGAGCCTCAAAAAGAAGAGAAAAGGCAGACTTTATAACAGTGTATAGAGCATCAAAAAGAAGAGTAAAGGCAGACTTTATAACAGTGTATAGAGCATCAAAAAGAAGAGAAAAGGCAGACTTTATAACAGTGTATAGAGCATCAAAAAGAAGAGTAAAGGCAGACTTTATAACAGCGTATAGACCATCAAAAAGAAGAGTAAAGGCAGACTTTATAAGTGTATAGACCATCAAAAAGAAGAGTAAAGGCAGACTTTATAACAGTGTTATAGAGCATCAAAAAGAAGAGAAAAGGCAGACTTTATAACAGTGTATAGAGCATCAAAAAGAAGAGAAAAGGCAGACTTTATAACAGTGTATAGAGCATCAAAAAGAAGAGTAAAGGCAGACTTTATAACAGTGTATAGAGCATCAAAAAGAAGAGTAAAGGCAGACTTTATAACAGTGTATAGAGCATCAAAAAGAAGAGAAAAAGCAGACTTTATAACAGTGTATAGAGCATCAAAAAGAAGAGAAAAGGCAGACTTTATAACAGTGTATAGAGCATCAAAAAGAAGAGAAAAGGCAGACTTTATAACAGTGCATAGAGCATCAAAAAGAAGAGAAAAGGCAGACTTTATAACAGTGTTATAGAGCATCAAAAAGAAGAGAAAAGGCAGACTTTATAACAGTGTATAGAGCATCAAAAAGAAGAGAAAAGGCAGACTTTATAACAGTGTATAGAGCATCAAAAAGAAGAGTAAAGGCAGACTTTATAACAGTGTATAGAGCATCAAAAAGAAGAGTAAAGGCAGACTTTATAACAGTGTATAGAGCATCAAAAAGAAGAGAAAAGGCAGACTTTATAACAGTGTATAGAGCATCAAAAAGAAGAGAAAAGGCAGACTTTATAACAGTGTATAGAGCATCAAAAAGAAGAGAAAAGGCAGACTTTATAACAGTGCATAGAGCCTCAAAAAGAAGAGAAAAGGCAGACTTTATAACAGTGTATAGAGCATCAAAAAGAAGAGTAAAGGCAGACTTTATAACAGTGTATAGAGCATCAAAAAGAAGAGAAAAGGCAGACTTTATAACAGTGTATAGAGCATCAAAAAGAAGAGTAAAGGCAGACTTTATAACAGCGTATAGAGCATCAAAAAGAAGAGTAAAGGCAGACTTTATAACAGTGTATAGACCATCAAAAAGAAGAGTAAAGGCAGACTTTATAACAGTGTATAGAGCATCAAAAAGAAGAGTAAAGGCAGACTTTATAACAGTGTATAGAGCATCAAAAAGAAGAGAAAAGGCAGACTTTATAACAGTGTATAGAGCATCAAAAAGAAGAGTAAAGGCAGACTTTATAACAATGTATAGAGCATCAAAAAGAAGAGTAAAGGCAGACTTTATAACAGTGTATAGAGCCTAAAAAAGAAGAGTAAAGGCAGACTTTATAACAGTGTATAGAGCATCAAAAAGAAGAATAAAGGAAGACTTTATAACAGTGTATAGACCATCAAAAAGAAGAGTAAAGGCAGACTTTATAACAGTGTATAGACCATCAAAAAGAAGAGTAAAGGCAGACTTTATAACAGTGTATAGAGCCTCAAAAAGAAGAGAAAAGGCAGACTTTATAACAGTGTATAGAGCATCAAAAAGAAGAGAAAAGGCAGACTTTATAACAGTGTATAGAGCATCAAAAAGAAGAGTAAAGGCAGACTTTATAACAGTGTTTAGAGCATCAAAAAGAAGAGAAAAGGCAGACTTTATAACAGTGTATAGACCATCAAAAAGAAGAGTAAAGGCAGACTTTATAACAGTGTATAGAGCATCAAAAAGAAGAGTAAAGGCAGACTTTATAACAGTGTATAGAGCATCAAAAAGAAGAGTAAAGGCAGACTTTATAACAGTGTATAGAGCATCAAAAAGAAGAGAAAAGGCAGACTTTATAACAGTGTATAGAGCATCAAAAAGAAGAGTAAAGGCAGACTTTATAACAGTGTATAGAGCATCAAAAAGAAGAGTAAAGGCAGACTTTATAACAGTGTATAGAGCATCAAAAAGAAGAGAAAAGGCAGACTTTATAACAGTGTATAGAGCATCAAAAAGAAGAAAAAAGGCAGACTTTATAACAGTGTATAGACCATCAAAAAGAAGAGAAAAGGCAGACTTTATAACAGTGTATAGACCATCAAAAAGAAGAGTAAAGGCAGACTTTATAACAGTGTATAGAGTATCAAAAAGAAGAGAAAACGCAGACTTTATAACAGTGTATAGAGCATCAAAAAGAAGAGTAAAGGCAGACTTTATAACAGTGTATAGAGCCTCAAAAAGAAGAGTAAAGGCAGACTTTATAACAGTGTATAGAGCATCAAAAAGAAGAGTAAAGGCAGACTTTATAACAGTGTATAGAGCATCAAAAAGAAGAGTAAAGGCAGACTTTATAACAGTGTATAGAGCATCAAAAAGAAGAGTAAAGGCAGACTTTATAACAGTGTATAGAGCATCAAAAAGAAGAGTAAAGGAAGACTTTATAACAGTGTATAGACCATCAAAAAGAAGAGAAAAGGCAGACTTTATAACAGTGTATAGAGCATCAAAAAGAAGAGTAAAGGCAGACTTTATAACAGTGTATAGAGCATCAAAAAGAAGAGTAAAGGAAGACTTTATAACAGTGTATAGACCATCAAAAAGAAGAGTAAAGGCAGACTTTATAACAGTGTATAGACCATCAAAAAGAAGAGTAAAGGCAGACTTTATAACAGTGTATAGAGCATCAAAAAGAAGAGTAAAGGCAGACTTTATAACAGTGTATAGACCATCAAAAATAAGAGTAAAGGCAGACTTTATAACAGTGTATAGAGCATCAAAAAGAAGAGTAAAGGCAGACTTTATAACAGTGTATAGAGCCTCAAAAAGAAGAGAAAAGGCAGACTTTATAACAGTGTATAGAGCATCAAAAAGAAGAGAAAAGGCAGACTTTATAACAGTGTATAGACCATCAAAAAGAAGAGAAAAGGCAGACTTTATAACAGTGTATAGAGCATCAAAAAGAAGAGTAAAGGCAGACTTTATAACAGTGTATAGAGCATCAAAAAGAAGAGTAAAGGCAGACTTTATAACAGTGTATAGAGCATCAAAAAGAAGAGTAAAGGCAGACTTTATAACAGTGTATAGAGCATCAAAAAGAAGAGAAAAGGCAGACTTTATAACAGTGTATAGACCATCAAAAAGAAGAGAAAAGGCAGACTTTATAACAGTGTATAGAGCATCAAAAAGAAGAGTAAAGGCAGACTTTATAACAGTGTATAGAGCATCAAAAAGAAGAGTAAAGGCAGACTTTATAACAGTGTATAGAGCATCAAAAAGAAGAGTAAAGGCAGACTTTATAACAGTGTATAGAGCATCAAAAAGAAGAGTAAAGGCAGACTTTATAACAGTGTATAGACCATCAAAAAGAAGAGTAAAGGCAGACTTTATAACAGTGTATAGAGCATCAAAAAGAAGAGAAAAGGCAGACTTTATAACAGTGTATAGAGCCTCAAAAAGAAGAGTAAAGGCAGACTTTATAACAGTGTATAGACCATCAAAAAGAAGAGTAAAGGCAGACTTTATAACAGTGTATAGAGCATCAAAAAGAAGAGAAAAGGCAGACTTTATAACAGTGTATAGAGCATCAAAAAGAAGAGTAAAGGCAGACTTTATAACAGTGTATAGACCATCAAAAAGAAGAGTAAAGACAGATTTTATAACAGTGTATAGAGCATCAAAAAGAAGAGTAAAGGCAGACTTTATAACAGTGTATAGAGCATCAAAAAGAAGAGTAAAGGCAGACTTTATAACAGTGTATAGAGCATCAAAAAGAAGAGAAAAGGCAGACTTTATAACAGTGTATAGAGCATCAAAAAGAAGAGTAAAGGCAGACTTTATAACAGTGTATAGAGCATCAAAAAGAAGAGTAAAGGCAGACTTTATAACAGTGTATAAACCATCAAAAAGAAGAGTAAAGGCAGACTTTATAACAGTGTATAGAGCATCAAAAAGAAGAGTAAAGGCAGACTTTATAACAGTGTATAGAGCATCAAAAAGAAGAGTAAAGGCAGACTTTATAACAGTGTATAGACCATCAAAAAGAAGAGTAAAGGCAGACTTTATAACAGTGTATAGAGCATCAAAAAGAAGAGTAAAGGCAGACTTTATAACAGTGTATAGACCATCAAAAAGAAGAGAAAAGGCAGACTTTATAACAGTGTATAGAGCATCAAAAAGAAGAGAAAAGGCAGACTTTATAACAGTGTATAGACCATCAAAAAGAAGAGTAAAGGCAGACTTTATAACAGTGTATAGAGCATCAAAAAGAAGAGTAAAGGCAGACTTTATAACAGTGTATAGAGCATCAAAAAGAAGAGAAAAGGCAGACTTTATAACAGTGTATAGAGCATCAAAAAGAATAGAAAAGGCAGACTTTATAACAGTGTATAGAGCATCAAAAAGAAGAGTAAAGGCAGACTTTATAACAGTGTATAGAGCATCAAAAAGAGTAAAGGCAGACTTTATAACAGTGTATAGACCATCAAAAAGAAGAGAAAAGGCAGACTTTATAACAGTGTATAGACCATCAAAAAGAAGAGAAAAGGCAGACTTTATAACAGTGTATAGACCATCAAAAAGAAGAGTAAAGGCAGACTTTATAACAGTGTATAGAGCATCAAAAAGAAGAGTAAAGGCAGACTTTATAACAGTGTATAGACCATCAAAAAGAAGAGTAAAGGCAGACTTTATAACAGTGTAGAGCATCAAAAAGAAGAGTAAAGGCAGACTTTATAACAGTGTATAGAGCATAAAAAAGAAGAGTAAAGGCAGACTTTATAACAGTGTATAGAGCATCAAAAAGAAGAGTAAAGGCAGACTTTATAACAGTGTATAGAGCATCAAAAAGAAGAGTAAAGGCAGACTTTATAACAGTGTATAGACCATCAAAAAGAAGAGAAAAGGCAGACTTTATAACAGTGTATAGAGCATCAAAAAGAAGAGTAAAGGCAGACTTTATAACAGTGTATAGAGCATCAAAAAGAAGAGTAAAGGCAGACTTTATAACAGTGTATAGAGCATCAAAAAGAAGAGTAAAGGCAGACTTTATAACAGTGTATAGAGCATCAAAAAGAAGAGAAAAGGCAGACTTTATAACAGTGTATAGACCATCAAAAAGAAGAGTAAAGGCAGACTTTATAACAGTGTATAGACCATCAAAAAGAAGAGAAAAGGCAGACTTTATAACAGTGTATAGACCATCAAAAAGAAGAGTAAAGGCAGACTTTATAACAGTGTATAGACCATCAAAAAGAAGAGTAAAGGCAGACTTTATAACAGTGTATAGAGCATCAAAAAGAAGAGTAAAGGCAGACTTTATAACAGTGTATAGAGCATCAAAAAGAAGAGTAAAGGCAGACTTTATAACAGTGTATAGAGCATCAAAAAGAAGAGTAAAGGCAGACTTTATAACAGTGTATAGAGCATCAAAAAGAAGAGTAAAGGCAGACTTTATAACAGTGTATAGACCATCAAAAAGAAGAGTAAAGGCAGACTTTATAACAGTGTATAGAGCATCAAAAATAAAGAGTAAAGGCAGACTTTATAACAGTGTATAGAGCATCAAAAAGAAGAGTAAAGGCAGACTTTATAACAGTGTATAGAGCATCAAAAAGAAGAGTAAAGGCAGACTTTATAACAGTGTATAGAGCATGAAAAAGAAGAGTAAAGGCAGACTTTATAACAGTGTATAGACCATCAAAAAGAAGAGTAAAGACAGACTTTATAACAGTGTATAGAGCATCAAAAAGAAGAGTAAAGGCAGACTTTATAACAGTGTATAGAGCATCAAAAAGAAGAGTAAGGGCAGACTTTATAACAGTGTATAGAGCCTCAAAAAGAAGAGTAAAGGCAGACTTTATAACAGTGTATAGAGCATCAAAAAGAAGAGTAAAGGCAGACTTTATAACATTGTATAGAGCATCAAAAAGAAGAGTAAAGGCAGACTTTATAACAGTGTATAGAGCATCAAAAAGAAGAGAAAAGGCAGACTTTATAACAGTGTATGGAGCATCAAAAAGAAGAGTAAAGGCAGACTTTATAACAGTGTATAGAGCATCAAAAAGAAGAGTAAAGGCAGATTTTATAACAGTGTATAGAGCATCAAAAAGAAGAGAAAAGGCAGACTTTATAACAGTGTATAGAGCATCAAAAAGAAGAGTAAAGGCAGACTTTATAACAGTGTATAGAGCATCAAAAAGAAGAGAAAAGGCAGACTTTATAACAGTGTATACAGCATCAAAAAGAAGAGTAAAGGCAGACTTTATAACAGTGTATAGAGCATCAAAAAGAAGAGTAAAGGCAGACTTTATAACAGTGTATAGAGCATCAAAAAGAAGAGTAAAGGCAGACTTTATAACAGTGTATAGAGTATCAAAAAGAAGAGTAAAGGCAGACTTTATAAGTGTATAGAGCATAAAAAAGAAGAGTAAAGGCAGACTTTATAACAGTGTATAGAGCATCAAAAAGAAGAGTAAGGGCAGACTTTATAACAGTGTATAGAGCCTCAAAAAGAAGAGTAAAGGCAGACTTTATAACAGTGTATAGAGCATCAAAAAGAAGAGAAAAGGCAGACTTTATAACAGTGTATAGAGCATCAAAAAGAAGAGTAGAGGCAGACTTTATAATAGTGTATAAACCATCAAAAAGAAGAGTAAAGGCAGACTTTATAACAGTGTATATAGCATCAAAAAGAAGAGTAAAGGCAGACTTTATAACAGTGTATAGAGCATCAAAAAGAAGAGTAAAGGCAGACTTTATAACAGTGTATAGAGCATCAAAAAGAAGAGAAAAGGCAGACTTTATAACAGTGTATAGAGCATCAAAAAGAAGAGAAAAGGCAGACTTTATAACAGTGTATAGAGCATCAAAAAGAAGAGAAAAGGCACACTTTATAACAGTGTATAGACCATCAAAAAGAAGAGTAAAGGCAGACTTTATAACAGTGTATAGAGCATCAAAAAGAAGAGTAAAGGCAGACTTTATAACAGTGTATAGAACATAAAAAAGAAGAGTAAAGGCAGACTTTATAACAGTGTATAGACCATCAAAAAGAAGAGAAAAGGCAGACTTTATAACAGTGTATAGACCATCAAAAAGAAGAGAAAAGGCAGACTTTATAACAGTGTATAGAGCATCAAAAAGAAGAGAAAAGGCAGACTTTATAACAGTGTATAGAGCATCAAAAAGAAGAGAAAAGGCAGACTTTATAACAGTGTATAGAGCATCAAAAAGAAGAGAAAAGGCAGACTTTATAACAGTGTATAGAGCATCAAAAAGAAGAGTAAAGGCAGACTTTATAACAGTGTATAGAGCATCAAAAAGAAGAGAAAAGGCAGACTTTATAACAGTGTATAGACCATCAAAAAGAAGAGAAAAGGCAGACTTTATAACAGTGTATAGACCATCAAAAAGAAGAGTAAAGGCAGACTTTATAACAGTGTATAGAGCATCAAAAAGAAGAGTAAAGGCAGACTTTATAACAGTGTATAGAGCATCAAAAAGAAGAGTAAAGGCAGACTTTATAACAGTATATAGAGCATCAAAAAGAAGAGTAAAGGCAGACTTTATAACAGTGTTTAGAGCCTCAAAAAGAAGAGTAAAGGCAGACTTTATAACAGTGTATAGAGCATCAAAAAGAAGAGTAAAGGCAGACTTTATAACAGTGTATAGAGCATCAAAAAGAAGAGTAAAGGCAGACTTTATAACAGTGTATAGAGCATCAAAAAGAAGAGTAAAGGCAGACTTTATAACAGTGTATAGACCATCAAAAAGAAGAGAAAAGGCAGACTTTATAACAGTGTATAGAGCCTCAAAAAGAAGAGTAAAGGCAGACTTTATAACAGTGTATAGAGCATCAAAAAGAAGAGTAAGGGCAGACTTTATAACAGTGTATAGAGCATAAAAAAGAAGAGTAAAGGCAGACTTTATAACAGTGTATAGAGCATCAAAAAGAAGAGTAAAGGCAGACTTTATAACAGTGTATAGAGCATCAAAAAGAAGAGAAAAGGCAGACTTTATAACAGTGTATAGAGCATCAAAAAGAAGAGTAAAGGCAGACTTTATAACAGTGTATAGACCATCAAAAAGAAGAGTAAAGGCAGACTTTATAACAATGTATAGACCATCAAAAAGAAGAGTAAAGGCAGATTTTATAACAGTGTATAGAGCATCAAAAAGAAGAGTAAAGGCAGACTTTATAACAGTGTATAGACCATCAAAAAGAAGAGAAAAGGCAGACTTTATAACAGTGTATAGACCATCAAAAAGAAGAGTAAAGGCAGACTTTATAACAGTGTATAGAGCATAAAAAAGAAGAGAAAAGGCAGACTTTATAACAGTGTATAGAGCATCAAAAAGAAGAGAAAAGGCAGACTTTATAACAGTGTATAGAGCATCAAAAAGAAGAGTAAAGGCAGACTTTATAACAGTGTATAAACCATCAAAAAGAAGAGTAAAGGCAGACTTTATAACAGTGTAGAGAACATCAAAAAGAAGAGTAAAGGCAGACTTTATAACAGTGTATAGACCATCAAAAAGAAGAGTAAAGGCAGACTTTATAACAGTGTTATAGAGCATCAAAAAGAAGAGAAAAGGCAGACTTTATAACAGTGTATAGAGCATCAAAAAGAAGAGAAAAGGCAGACTTTATAACAGTGTATAGAGCATCAAAAAGAAGAGTAAAGGCAGACTTTATAACAGTGTATAGAGCATCAAAAAGAAGAGTAAAGGCAGACTTTATAACAGTGTATAGAGCATCAAAAAGAAGAGAAAAAGCAGACTTTATAACAGTGTATAGAGCATCAAAAAGAAGAGAAAAGGCAGACTTTATAGCAGTGTATAGAGCATCAAAAAGAAGAGAAAAGGCAGACTTTATAACAGTGCATAGAGCATCAAAAAGAAGAGAAAAGGCAGACTTTATAACAGTGTTATAGAGCATCAAAAAGAAGAGAAAAGGCAGACTTTATAACAGTGTATAGAGCATCAAAAAGAAGAGAAAAGGCAGACTTTATAACAGTGTATAGAGCATCAAAAAGAAGAGTAAAGGCAGACTTTATAACAGTGTATAGAGCATCAAAAAGAAGAGTAAAGGCAGACTTTATAACAGTGTATAGAGCATCAAAAAGAAGAGAAAAGGCAGACTTTATAACAGTGTATAGAGCATCAAAAAGAAGAGAAAAGGCAGACTTTATAACAGTGTATAGAGCATCAAAAAGAAGAGAAAAGGCAGACTTTATAACAGTGCATAGAGCATCAAAAAGAAGAGAAAAGGCAGACTTTATAACAGTGTATAGAGCATCAAAAAGAAGAGTAAAGGCAGACTTTATAACAGTGTATAGAGCATCAAAAAGAAGAGTAAAGGCAGACTTTATAACAGTGTATAGAGCATCAAAAAGAAGAGAAAAGGCAGACTTTATAACAGTGTATAGAGCATCAAAAAGAAGAGTAAAGGCAGACTTTATAACAATGTATAGAGCATCAAAAAGAAGAGTAAAGGCAGACTTTATAACAGTGTATAGAGCCTCAAAAAGAAGAGTAAAGGCAGACTTTATAACAGTGTATAGAGCATCAAAAAGAAGAATAAAGGAAGACTTTATAACAGTGTATAGAGCATCAAAAAGAAGAGTAAAGGCAGACTTTATAACAGTGTATAGAGCATCAAAAAGAAGAGTAAAGGCAGACTTTATAACAAACAGTGTATAGAGCATCAAAAAGAAGAGTAAAGGCAGACTTTATAACAGTGTACAGAGCATCAAAAAGAAGAGTAAAGGCAGACTTTATAACAGTGTATAGAGCATCAAAAAGAAGAGAAAAGGCAGTCTTTATAACAGTATATAGAGCATCAAAAAGAAGAGTAAAGACAGACTTTATAACAGTGTATAGAGCATCAAAAAGAAGAGAAAAGGCAGACTTTATAACAGTGTATAGAGCATCAAAAAGAAGAGAAAAGGCAGACTTTATAACAGTGTATAGAGCCTCAAAAAGAAGAGAAAAGGCAGACTTTATAACAGTGTATAGAGCATCAAAAAGAAGAGTAAAGGCAGACTTTATAACAGTGTATAGAGCATCAAAAAGAAGAGAAAAGGCAGACTTTATAACAGTGTATAGAGCATCAAAAAGAAGAGTAAAGGCAGACTTTATAACAGCGTATAGACCATCAAAAAGAAGAGTAAAGGCAGACTTTATAACAGTGTATAGACCATCAAAAAGAAGAGTAAAGGCAGACTTTATAACAGTGTATAGAGCATCAAAAAGAAGAGTAAAGGCAGACTTTATAACAGTGTATAGAGCATCAAAAAGAAGAGAAAAGGCAGACTTTATAACAGTGTATAGAGCATCAAAAAGAAGAGTAAAGGCAGACTTTATAACAATGTATAGAGCATCAAAAAGAAGAGTAAAGGCAGACTTTATAACAGTGTATAGAGCCTCAAAAAGAAGAGTAAAGGCAGACTTTATAACAGTGTATAGAGCATCAAAAAGAAGAATAAAGGAAGACTTTATAACAGTGTATAGACCATCAAAAAGAAGAGTAAAGGCAGACTTTATAACAGTGTATAGACCATCAAAAAGAAGAGTAAGGGCAGACTTTATAACAGTGTATAGAGCATCAAAAAGAAGAGAAAAGGCAGACTTTATAACAGTGTATAGAGCATCAAAAAGAAGAGAAAAGGCAGACTTTATAACAGTGTATAGAGCATCAAAAAGAAGAGTAAAGGCAGACTTTATAACAGTGTATAGAGCATCAAAAAGAAGAGAAAAGGCAGACTTTATAACAGTGTATAGAGCATCAAAAAGAAGAGTAAAGGCAGACTTTATAACAGTGTATAGAGCATCAAAAAGAAGAGTAAAGGCAGACTTTATAACAGTGTATAGAGCCTCAAAAAGAAGAGTAAAGGCAGACTTTATAACAGTGTATAGAGCATCAAAAAGAAGAGAAAAGGCAGACTTTACAACAGTATATAGACCATCAAAAAGAAGAGTAAAGGCAGACTTTATAACAGTGTATAGAGCCTCAAAAAGAAGAGTAAAGGCAGACTTTATAACAGTGTATAGAGCATCAAAAAGAAGAGTAAAGGCAGACTTTATAATAGTATATAGAGCATCAAAAAGAAGAGTAAAGGCAGACTTTATAACAGTGTATAGAGCCTCAAAAAGAAGAGTAAAGGCAGACTTTATAACAGTGTATAGAGCATCAAAAAGAAGAGAAAAGGTAGTCTTTATAACAGTATATAGAGCATCAAAAAGAAGAATAAAGACAGACTTTATAACAGTGTATAGAGCATAAAAAAAAGAGAAAAGGCAGACTTTATAACAGTGTATAGAGCATCAAAAAGAAGAGAAAAGGCAGACTTTATAACAGTGTATAGAGCCTCAAAAAGAAGAGAAAAGGCAGACTTTATAACAGTGTATAGAGCATCAAAAAGAAGAGTAAAGGCAGACTTTATAACAGTGTATAGAGCATCAAAAAGAAGAGAAAAGGCAGACTTTATAACAGTGTATAGAGCATCAAAAAGAAGAGTAAAGGCAGACTTTATAACAGCGTATAGAGCATCAAAAAGAAGAGTAAAGGCAGACTTTATAACAGTGTATAGACCATCAAAAAGAAGAGTAAAGGCAGACTTTATAACAGTGTATAGAGCATCAAAAAGAAGAGTAAAGGTAGACTTTATAACAGTGTATAGAGCATCAAAAAGAAGAGAAAAGGCAGACTTTATAACAGTGTATAGAGCATCAAAAAGAAGAGTAAAGGCAGACTTTATAACAATGTATAGAGCATCAAAAAGAAGAGTAAAGGCAGACTTTATAACAGTGTATAGAGCCTAAAAAAGAAGAGTAAAGGCAGACTTTATAACAGTGTATAGAGCATCAAAAAGAAGAATAAAGGAAGACTTTATAACAGTGTATAGACCATCAAAAAGAAGAGTAAAGGCAGACTTTATAACAGTGTATAGACCATCAAAAAGAAGAGTAAAGGCAGACTTTATAACAGTGTATAGAGCCTCAAAAAGAAGAGAAAAGGCAGACTTTATAACAGTGTATAGAGCATCAAAAAGAAGAGTAAAGGCAGACTTTATAACAGTGTATAGAGCATCAAAAAGAAGAGTAAAGGCAGACTTTATAACAGTGTATAAACCATCAAAAAGAAGAGTAAAGGCAGACTTTATAACAGTGTATAGAGCATCAAAAAGAAGAGTAAAGGCAGACTTTATAACAGTGTATAGAGCATCAAAAAGAAGAGTAAAGGCAGACTTTATAACAGTGTATAGACCATCAAAAAGAAGAGTAAAGGCAGACTTTATAACAGTGTATAGAGCATCAAAAAGAAGAGTAAAGGCAGACTTTATAACAGTGTATAGACCATCAAAAAGAAGAGAAAAGGCAGACTTTATAACAGTGTATAGAGCATCAAAAAGAAGAGAAAAGGCAGACTTTATAACAGTGTATAGACCATCAAAAAGAAGAGTAAAGGCAGACTTTATAACAGTGTATAGAGCATCAAAAAGAAGAGTAAAGGCAGACTTTATAACAGTGTATAGAGCATCAAAAAGAAGAGAAAAGGCAGACTTTATAACAGTGTATAGAGCATCAAAAAGAATAGAAAAGGCAGACTTTATAACAGTGTATAGAGCATCAAAAAGAAGAGTAAAGGCAGACTTTATAACAGTGTATAGAGCATCAAAAAGAGTAAAGGCAGACTTTATAACAGTGTATAGACCATCAAAAAGAAGAGAAAAGGCAGACTTTATAACAGTGTATAGACCATCAAAAAGAAGAGAAAAGGCAGACTTTATAACAGTGTATAGACCATCAAAAAGAAGAGTAAAGGCAGACTTTATAACAGTGTATAGAGCATCAAAAAGAAGAGTAAAGGCAGACTTTATAACAGTGTATAGACCATCAAAAAGAAGAGTAAAGGCAGACTTTATAACAGTGTAGAGCATCAAAAAGAAGAGTAAAGGCAGACTTTATAACAGTGTATAGAGCATAAAAAAGAAGAGTAAAGGCAGACTTTATAACAGTGTATAGAGCATCAAAAAGAAGAGTAAAGGCAGACTTTATAACAGTGTATAGAGCATCAAAAAGAAGAGTAAAGGCAGACTTTATAACAGTGTATAGACCATCAAAAAGAAGAGAAAAGGCAGACTTTATAACAGTGTATAGAGCATCAAAAAGAAGAGTAAAGGCAGACTTTATAACAGTGTATAGAGCATCAAAAAGAAGAGTAAAGGCAGACTTTATAACAGTGTATAGAGCATCAAAAAGAAGAGTAAAGGCAGACTTTATAACAGTGTATAGAGCATCAAAAAGAAGAGAAAAGGCAGACTTTATAACAGTGTATAGACCATCAAAAAGAAGAGTAAAGGCAGACTTTATAACAGTGTATAGACCATCAAAAAGAAGAGAAAAGGCAGACTTTATAACAGTGTATAGACCATCAAAAAGAAGAGTAAAGGCAGACTTTATAACAGTGTATAGACCATCAAAAAGAAGAGTAAAGGCAGACTTTATAACAGTGTATAGAGCATCAAAAAGAAGAGTAAAGGCAGACTTTATAACAGTGTATAGAGCATCAAAAAGAAGAGTAAAGGCAGACTTTATAACAGTGTATAGAGCATCAAAAAGAAGAGTAAAGGCAGACTTTATAACAGTGTATAGAGCATCAAAAAGAAGAGTAAAGGCAGACTTTATAACAGTGTATAGACCATCAAAAAGAAGAGTAAAGGCAGACTTTATAACAGTGTATAGAGCATCAAAAATAAAGAGTAAAGGCAGACTTTATAACAGTGTATAGAGCATCAAAAAGAAGAGTAAAGGCAGACTTTATAACAGTGTATAGAGCATCAAAAAGAAGAGTAAAGGCAGACTTTATAACAGTGTATAGAGCATGAAAAAGAAGAGTAAAGGCAGACTTTATAACAGTGTATAGACCATCAAAAAGAAGAGTAAAGACAGACTTTATAACAGTGTATAGAGCATCAAAAAGAAGAGTAAAGGCAGACTTTATAACAGTGTATAGAGCATCAAAAAGAAGAGTAAGGGCAGACTTTATAACAGTGTATAGAGCCTCAAAAAGAAGAGTAAAGGCAGACTTTATAACAGTGTATAGAGCATCAAAAAGAAGAGTAAAGGCAGACTTTATAACATTGTATAGAGCATCAAAAAGAAGAGTAAAGGCAGACTTTATAACAGTGTATAGAGCATCAAAAAGAAGAGAAAAGGCAGACTTTATAACAGTGTATGGAGCATCAAAAAGAAGAGTAAAGGCAGACTTTATAACAGTGTATAGAGCATCAAAAAGAAGAGTAAAGGCAGATTTTATAACAGTGTATAGAGCATCAAAAAGAAGAGAAAAGGCAGACTTTATAACAGTGTATAGAGCATCAAAAAGAAGAGTAAAGGCAGACTTTATAACAGTGTATAGAGCATCAAAAAGAAGAGAAAAGGCAGACTTTATAACAGTGTATACAGCATCAAAAAGAAGAGTAAAGGCAGACTTTATAACAGTGTATAGAGCATCAAAAAGAAGAGTAAAGGCAGACTTTATAACAGTGTATAGAGCATCAAAAAGAAGAGTAAAGGCAGACTTTATAACAGTGTATAGAGTATCAAAAAGAAGAGTAAAGGCAGACTTTATAAGTGTATAGAGCATAAAAAAGAAGAGTAAAGGCAGACTTTATAACAGTGTATAGAGCATCAAAAAGAAGAGTAAGGGCAGACTTTATAACAGTGTATAGAGCCTCAAAAAGAAGAGTAAAGGCAGACTTTATAACAGTGTATAGAGCATCAAAAAGAAGAGAAAAGGCAGACTTTATAACAGTGTATAGAGCATCAAAAAGAAGAGTAGAGGCAGACTTTATAATAGTGTATAAACCATCAAAAAGAAGAGTAAAGGCAGACTTTATAACAGTGTATATAGCATCAAAAAGAAGAGTAAAGGCAGACTTTATAACAGTGTATAGAGCATCAAAAAGAAGAGTAAAGGCAGACTTTATAACAGTGTATAGAGCATCAAAAAGAAGAGAAAAGGCAGACTTTATAACAGTGTATAGAGCATCAAAAAGAAGAGAAAAGGCAGACTTTATAACAGTGTATAGAGCATCAAAAAGAAGAGAAAAGGCACACTTTATAACAGTGTATAGACCATCAAAAAGAAGAGTAAAGGCAGACTTTATAACAGTGTATAGAGCATCAAAAAGAAGAGTAAAGGCAGACTTTATAACAGTGTATAGAGCATAAAAAAGAAGAGTAAAGGCAGACTTTATAACAGTGTATAGACCATCAAAAAGAAGAGAAAAGGCAGACTTTATAACAGTGTATAGACCATCAAAAAGAAGAGAAAAGGCAGACTTTATAACAGTGTATAGAGCATCAAAAAGAAGAGAAAAGGCAGACTTTATAACAGTGTATAGAGCATCAAAAAGAAGAGAAAAGGCAGACTTTATAACAGTGTATAGAGCATCAAAAAGAAGAGAAAAGGCAGACTTTATAACAGTGTATAGAGCATCAAAAAGAAGAGTAAAGGCAGACTTTATAACAGTGTATAGAGCATCAAAAAGAAGAGAAAAGGCAGACTTTATAACAGTGTATAGAGCATCAAAAAGAAGAGAAAAGGCAGACTTTATAACAGTGTATAGACCATCAAAAAGAAGAGTAAAGGCAGACTTTATAACAGTGTATAGAGCATCAAAAAGAAGAGTAAAGGCAGACTTTATAACAGTGTATAGAGCATCAAAAAGAAGAGTAAAGGCAGACTTTATAACAGTATATAGAGCATCAAAAAGAAGAGTAAAGGCAGACTTTATAACAGTGTTTAGAGCCTCAAAAAGAAGAGAAAAGGCAGACTTTATAACAGTGTATAGAGCATCAAAAAGAAGAGTAAAGGTAGACTTTATAACAGTGTATAGAGCATCAAAAAGAAGAGTAAAGGCAGACTTTATAACAGTGTATAGAGCATCAAAAAGAAGAGAAAAGGCAGACTTTATAACAGTGTATAGAGCATCAAAAAGAAGAGTAAAGGCAGACTTTATAACAATGTATAGAGCATCAAAAAGAAGAGTAAAGGCAGACTTTATAACAGTGTATAGAGCCTCAAAAAGAAGAGTAAAGGCAGACTTTATAACAGTGTATAGAGCATCAAAAAGAAGAATAAAGGAAGACTTTATAACAGTGTATAGAGCATCAAAAAGAAGAGTAAAGGCAGACTTTATAACAGTGTATAGAGCATCAAAAAGAAGAGTAAAGGCAGACTTTATAACAAACAGTGTATAGAGCATCAAAAAGAAGAGTAAAGGCAGACTTTATAACAGTGTACAGAGCATCAAAAAGAAGAGTAAAGGCAGACTTTATAACAGTGTATAGAGCATCAAAAAGAAGAGAAAAGGCAGTCTTTATAACAGTATATAGAGCATCAAAAAGAAGAGTAAAGACAGACTTTATAACAGTGTATAGAGCATCAAAAAGAAGAGAAAAGGCAGACTTTATAACAGTGTATAGAGCATCAAAAAGAAGAGAAAAGGCAGACTTTATAACAGTGTATAGAGCCTCAAAAAGAAGAGAAAAGGCAGACTTTATAACAGTGTATAGAGCATCAAAAAGAAGAGTAAAGGCAGACTTTATAACAGTGTATAGAGCATCAAAAAGAAGAGAAAAGGCAGACTTTATAACAGTGTATAGAGCATCAAAAAGAAGAGTAAAGGCAGACTTTATAACAGCGTATAGACCATCAAAAAGAAGAGTAAAGGCAGACTTTATAACAGTGTATAGACCATCAAAAAGAAGAGTAAAGGCAGACTTTATAACAGTGTTATAGAGCATCAAAAAGAAGAGAAAAGGCAGACTTTATAACAGTGTATAGAGCATCAAAAAGAAGAGAAAAGGCAGACTTTATAACAGTGTATAGAGCATCAAAAAGAAGAGTAAAGGCAGACTTTATAACAGTGTATAGAGCATCAAAAAGAAGAGTAAAGGCAGACTTTATAACAGTGTATAGAGCATCAAAAAGAAGAGAAAAAGCAGACTTTATAACAGTGTATAGAGCATCAAAAAGAAGAGAAAAGGCAGACTTTATAACAGTGTATAGAGCATCAAAAAGAAGAGAAAAGGCAGACTTTATAACAGTGCATAGAGCATCAAAAAGAAGAGAAAAGGCAGACTTTATAACAGTGTTATAGAGCATCAAAAAGAAGAGAAAAGGCAGACTTTATAACAGTGTATAGAGCATCAAAAAGAAGAGAAAAGGCAGACTTTATAACAGTGTATAGAGCATCAAAAAGAAGAGTAAAGGCAGACTTTATAACAGTGTATAGAGCATCAAAAAGAAGAGTAAAGGCAGACTTTATAACAGTGTATAGAGCATCAAAAAGAAGAGAAAAGGCAGACTTTATAACAGTGTATAGAGCATCAAAAAGAAGAGAAAAGGCAGACTTTATAACAGTGTATAGAGCATCAAAAAGAAGAGAAAAGGCAGACTTTATAACAGTGCATAGAGCCTCAAAAAGAAGAGAAAAGGCAGACTTTATAACAGTGTATAGAGCATCAAAAAGAAGAGTAAAGGCAGAGTTTATAACAGTGTATAGAGCATCAAAAAGAAGAGAAAAGGCAGACTTTATAACAGTGTATAGAGCATCAAAAAGAAGAGTAAAGGCAGACTTTATAACAGCGTATAGAGCATCAAAAAGAAGAGTAAAGGCAGACTTTATAACAGTGTATAGACCATCAAAAAGAAGAGTAAAGGCAGACTTTATAACAGTGTATAGAGCATCAAAAAGAAGAGTAAAGGCAGACTTTATAACAGTGTATAGAGCATCAAAAAGAAGAGAAAAGGCAGACTTTATAACAGTGTATAGAGCATCAAAAAGAAGAGTAAAGGCAGACTTTATAACAATGTATAGAGCATCAAAAAGAAGAGTAAAGGCAGACTTTATAACAGTGTATAGAGCCTAAAAAAGAAGAGTAAAGGCAGACTTTATAACAGTGTATAGAGCATCAAAAAGAAGAATAAAGGAAGACTTTATAACAGTGTATAGACCATCAAAAAGAAGAGTAAAGGCAGACTTTATAACAGTGTATAGACCATCAAAAAGAAGAGTAAAGGCAGACTTTATAACAGTGTATAGAGCCTCAAAAAGAAGAGAAAAGGCAGACTTTATAACAGTGTATAGAGCATCAAAAAGAAGAGAAAAGGCAGACTTTATAACAGTGTATAGAGCATCAAAAAGAAGAGTAAAGGCAGACTTTATAACAGTGTTTAGAGCATCAAAAAGAAGAGAAAAGGCAGACTTTATAACAGTGTATAGACCATCAAAAAGAAGAGTAAAGGCAGACTTTATAATAGTGTATAGACCATCAAAAAGAAGAGTAAAGGCAGACTTTATAACAGTATATAACCATCAAAAAGAAGAGTAAAGGAGACTTTATAACAGTGTATAGAGCATCAAAAAGAAGAGTAAAGGCAGACTTTATAAGTGTATAGAGCATCAAAAAGAAGAGTAAAGGCAGACTTTATAACAGTGTATAGAGCATCAAAAAGAAGAGTAAAGGCAGACTTTATAACAGTGTATAGAGCATCAAAAAGAAGAGTAAAGGCAGACTTTATAACAGTGTATAGAGCATCAAAAAGAAGAGAAAAGGCAGACTTTATAACAGTGTATAGAGCATCAAAAAGAAGAGTAAAGGCAGACTTTATAACAGTGTATAGAGCATCAAAAAGAAGAATAAAGGCAGACTTTATAACAGTGTATAGAGCCTCAAAAAGAAGAGTAAAGGCAGACTTTATAACAGTGTATAGAGCATCAAAAAGAAGAGAAAAGGCAGACTTTATAACAGTATATAGACCATCAAAAAGAAGAGTAAAGGCAGACTTTATAACAGTGTATAGAGCCTCAAAAAGAAGAGTAAAGGCAGACTTTATAACAGTGTATAGAGCATCAAAAAGAAGAGTAAAGGCAGACTTTATAACAGTATATAGAGCATCAAAAAGAAGAGTAAAGGCAGACTTTATAACAGTGTATAGAGCCTCAAAAAGAAGAGTAAAGGCAGACTTTATAACAGTGTATAGAGCATCAAAAAGAAGAGAAAAGGCAGTCTTTATAACAGTATATAGAGCATCAAAAAGAAGAGTAAAGACAGACTTTATAACAGTGTATAGAGCATCAAAAAGAAGAGAAAAGGCAGACTTTATAACAGTGTATAGAGCATCAAAAAGAAGAGAAAAGGCATACTTTATAACAGTGTATAGAGCCTCAAAAAGAAGAGAAAAGGCAGACTTTATAACAGTGTATAGAGCATCAAAAAGAAGAGTAAAGGCAGACTTTATAACAGTGTATAGAGCATCAAAAAGAAGAGAAAAGGCAGACTTTATAACAGTGTATAGAGCATCAAAAAGAAGAGTAAAGGCAGACTTTATAACAGTGTATAGAGCATCAAAAAGAAGAGAAAAGGCAGACTTTATAACAGCGTATAGAGCATCAAAAAGAAGAGTAAAGGCAGACTTTATAACAGTGTATAGACCATCAAAAAGAAGAGTAAAGGCAGACTTTATAACAGTGTATAGAGCATCAAAAAGAAGAGTAAAGGCAGACTTTATAACAGTGTATAGAGCATCAAAAAGAAGAGAAAAGGCAGACTTTATAACAGTGTATAGAGCATCAAAAAGAAGAGTAAAGGCAGACTTTATAACAGTGTATAGAACATCAAAAAGAAGAGTAAAGGCAGATTTTATAACAGTGTATAGACCATCAAAAAGAAGAGTAAAGGCAGACTTTATAACAGTGTATAGAGCATCAAAAAGAAGAGTAAAGGCAGACTTTATAACAGTGTATAGACCATCAAAAAGAAGAGTAAAGGCAGACTTTATAACTGTATAGAGCATCAAAAAGAAGAGAAAAGGCAGACTTTATAACAGTGTATAGAGCATCAAAAAGAAGAGTAAAGGCAGATTTTATAAGTGTATAGAGCATCAAAAAGAAGAGTAAAGGCAGACTTTATAACAGTGTATAGACCATCAAAAAGAAGAGTAAAGGCAGACTTTATAACAGTGTATAGAGCCTCAAAAAGAAGAGAAAAGGCAGACTTTATAACAGTGTATAGAGCATAAAAAAGAAGAGAAAAGGCAGACTTTATAACAGTGTATAGAGCATCAAAAAGAAGAGTAAACGCAGACTTTATAACAGTGTATAGAGCATCAAAAAGAAGAGTAAAGGCAGACTTTATAAGTGTATAGAGCATCAAAAAGAAGAGAAAAGGCAGACTTTATAACAGTGTATAGAGCATCAAAAAGAAGAGTAAAGGCAGACTTTATAACAGTGTATAGACCATCAAAAAGAAGAGTAAAGGAAGACTTTATAACAGTGTATAGACCATCAAAAAGAAGAGTAAAGGCAGACTTTATAACAGTGTATAGAGCATCAAAAAGAAGAGTAAAGGCAGACTTTATAACAGTGTATAGAGCATCAAAAAGAAGAGTAAGAGCAGACTTTATAACAGTGTATAGAGCCTCATAAAGAAGAGAAAAGGCAGACTTTATAACAGTGTATAGAGCATCAAAAGGTCTGGAAAAAATTTATAGAAATTATCTGTTTGTGTGTTAGGACAGAACAACAAGAGGACACGAGAACAAACTGAAAAGGAATACTGCCAAGAGACAAAAAAATACACCTTCCCATATAGAAGCATGGAATAAACTTGAGGCAGAAATAATTAATGCAAGAAATATTCATGATTTGAAAAGCAAACTGGATAATAATAGATTTGGATACGAGAAAGTACGAGCATAACTGTTTCCATGTAGTATATTACAACTAGGTAAATACAGCTAGGTGTGTGTGTGTGTGTGTGTGTGTGTGACAACCAACACACACCAGACCAGTATGAAACCTCACTCTATGCCTATCTAATATAGCAAAATACTGTAGATCCACCACACGCTGCCCTCTCTCTGCCTCACCTGGCCATACCTGTACAAACTGACCTTCAACAATACACATCTGTGCAAACTGCATCACCAAGAACATAATGTGTTCTTTAGAGGCTGTTCTGTTTACAAATTTGAATCAGAGGTTGCTGCCCTCGGCTTCAAACATGACCTAACACTCAAAGAAGCTAGACAAGAAGCCCATCGCTGTGGCTTCCAACAGGTTCCTCTCTCTCAGCACAGCTCCATTAACACCCCACAAACCACCACTAACACTGACTCTCCTCCTACTACTACATCCCATCCTTCTTCTTCCAATCACACACCTTCCTCTTCCACTCCTCTTGTTCCTTCATCTAGCACAAATACCTTCCCCACTTCTCTCACCCACCCTCTACTTGCTTCAGTGCCGGTGAATAATAATTTTTCTCTCCTAAACCCAGATATCCCAACCTCTACTCCAACTTCAAACCTTACCCTCCTTCCACGTCCTACTCCAGTGCCTAACACCAAGCGTCACTCCTGTCCTTCTCCTCCAAAACTTTCTCCTCATTCTACTTCCTCTTTAATCACTAAAACTTCTTCCCTACAACCTCTAGCCAAGAAAATGTTTACTCCCACTCTCTCATCCCCTTCTTCCCCTAATGAGACCATCTCTGACCTTTCATTGATATCTCACTCCTTTTCCATCCTCTATCCGACCACATATTACCTTCGAGAACACCATTTGTATTTCAGCACATTTCCATGTTCCCCGGTGGAAAGTCTGTACGCAGAATCAGGCCGACCATCACTTTCCCAACGCCACACTCTCTTTTCCCTCCCAAGTTATGTCAGACTACACCAGTTTTTCACCTCTAAGATCACTATTCCACAAGCTCTTCAAAGTAGTTTCTTCTCCCATCCACGACTACCACGACCACTTTCTGTTTGTATGCATTCCCTTCTCTTTCACGCTCCCTTTCCTGATTTAAATGTCCTCCCTTTCCATACTCATTCTTTTCCACCATGGCTTATACCCTCTCCCTTAATTTGCTCTTCTGCCCTTCCTTATTCTTCCAAGTCTGATACACCAACTTACATCTTACAAACCCTTTTTCTGGAACACTTTACTACCCTTTGTATGACTTGTAACACCCTCCTCTCTGTACCACACATTCTACTTTTCTGTCCTTGATACACTACTGCTTTCCCTCACTTAAGTCACCTATCTCAACCTCCCTTCTACACTGCCTTAATGATATTCTCACACAATCAACACATTTCCACTTACACAACATACTTTCCTTCCTACAACAAATACACATCCTCCATTTGATCTAATCCTTTAACTATAACTAATTGTTCTTTCCTTCCCCATAATTTGCCTTACCATCACCTCTACTATACCGTCTACCTTTTAGATTAACATAGCGCCATATCACCTTACATTCTGGCGCTTCCTCCTTTTGGCATTAACTAACTAACTAACAAGAAAAAATAGCATAAAGGAATT